>PVKC010024243.1:0-16956 GCA_004027635.1 Crocidura indochinensis | reverse complement strand
AAGCATTCAGTCCTCCACCATTGGCCAGACTCTGACCAACATATTTGTACATAGACAAAAAAAAATGACTCAAAGAAAACAGGAAATGAAATGAAAATCCTAAATGGAACTTTGCATTTCTTTCTTTTTTTTCTTTTTTTTTTTGGTTTTTGGGTCACACCCAGCAGCACTCAGGGGTTACTCCTCCATGCTCAGAAATTGCTCCTGGCAAGCACGGGGGACCATATGGGACACCGGATTCAAACTGATGACCTTCTGCATGAAAGGCAAACACCTTACCTTCATGCTATCTCTCCAGTCCCGTGCATTTTTAAAATATATAATAATCCTCACCTATTCTTATCATGCTTTCTATTATTTCTTACTCATTGACCCAAGAAAAATGAAATGCATTAATCAATGAGTAAGAAATATGGTCTCAGCTCTGCCACTTACCAGTGAGTCAGAGTGTCTTTCAAAATTATTATAAATAAAGAACAAGGTTATCTTTGTCACCTGATCCTTGAGCCACCTTTCTACTGTTGGTTATGTCATAAGGAATTATTTATATCATTGTCTATAAACTCAGATTCTTTTCTTGTGGGGAAGACTTCCAGTTAGTGCTCCAATATGGGATCAATACCCCTACAAGCATAGCATGTCTTGGAGCCCTTGGGGCCATCTCCTCAACCAAAATCACCCGTTCTTCTGCATGCAAGGTAAACGCCTTACCTCCATGCTATCTCTCCGGCCCCTAATTTTTATTTTTAAAATTAAATTATGGGTCCATAGAGAGAGCATGGAGGTAGGGTGTTTGCCTTGCATGCAGAAGGATGGTGGTTCGAATCCCGACATCCCATATGGTCCCCTGAGCCTACCAGGAGTGATTTTTGAGTGTAGAGCCAGGAGTAATCCCTGAGCACTGCCGGGAGTGACCCAAAAATCAAAAAAGAAAAAAATTAAATTAAATTAATATATTTGGATGGGAGCCTCATTAAAGGGTATTCTTGGTTATGGTGATACTGCTGATTCTTTGTTTTTTGTTTTTTTTTTTTTTTTGGGTCACACCCGGCAGTGCTCAGAGGTTACTCCTGGCTCCATGCTCAGAAATTGCTCCTAGCAGGCACGGGGGACCATATGGGGCATTGGGATTCGAACCGATGACCTTTTGCATGAAAGGCAAATGCCTTACCTCCATGCTATCTCCCAGGCCCCGATACTGCTGATTCTTGAGGGAACTTGTGGTGCTGAAAATTGAACCCAAGTTTCTGAATGAAAAACATGCACTCAATTCACTGACCTCTTTGTCCAAACCACATATTTCTTTTTAAAAATATAGTTATTCCTTTATTTAAATTCTGATTTATTTAAAATTCTAGAGTGATATTACAGCAGGGTAGGCACTTACCTTGTGTGAACAGACTAGATTAGATCTCTGGGATCTCATATGGTCACTGGACCCTGACAAGGGTGATTCCTGAGCACAGAAGCAGGGATAAGGTCTTAGAAAAAGTGGGTGTGGTCTCAAAATAAAAATAAAAATAATAATGATAATAATAAAAAAGGAGGAGGAGGAAATGAAAAAGGAAGAAAAGGAAGAGGAGAAGGTAGAAAGAAAGGAAGAAGAAAGAAGAAAGAAGAAGAAAGATGAAGAAAAATGAAGAAGAAAGAAAGAAAAAAAAGGATATTTTTTGTTTTGTTTTGTTTTGCTTTTGGGTCACACCTGGCAGTGCTCAGGAGTTACTCCTGGCCCGATGTTCAGAAATCACTCCTGGAAGACTCGGGGGACCATATGGATGTGGCATTTGAACCACCATCCTTCTGCATGCAAGGTAATCGCTTCACCTCCATGCTATCTCTCCGGTCCCAAGAAACAGAATATTGTGGAAAAGAAGGATGAAGTAGCAAGAAAGAAGAAACAAGAGGAAGGAAGGAAGGAAGGAGGGAAGGAAAGAAGGAAGGAAGGGAAAGAAAGAAGGATAAAAATAAAAACAATAACAACCTGGGAATATGATCTTTTATTTAGACACTGCCTTGTGTGAGCTCTAGTAGCAACCATTGCTGTTCCATGAGGTACTTGCTTGGCCTTCTTTGCTTCCTCCACAGCTCCCATGGCCTGTTCTCTCTGAGCTTTTCTAACTTCAGATGTCTGATACCTCTTGGCTGTTTGGTCTAGAAAAGCTGTACCAGGGATGCCTTTGTGACAGGATTTCCTGGTTCTTAGTGAACCCTCTAACCTCTTTTTGTGCTTTCTCCCATAGATAACCAGTTTTTGTGCTGACAATTCCTTTGCTGACTCAAATTTTGTGTTAAGAAAATGGAAAAAAATTCTCTTCTTGTTGGTCTTGTTTTGTCTGGGCAAAATCTTGTACCCACAAAATGCCACCATTTCATGACTGTGGTTCCTTGGGGAGTGGCAGGTAATGTGAGGAAGGGGCTGGTGGTGGGATGGGATGGGGGGAAAGATGGCCAAAAGGAAAGCCAAATACTCACCTTACTTTTGCGGTGGGGAATATTAAAACAAACTTTGCATTTCAAAGCAGCACTTAGCAAAATGCCACCCAAGAGCCTTTTACTGTGCCCCTGGTGGTTTGCCTGGCATTTCTCAACTTCAGGCATCTGCGATTGGTCTCACTGTTGCTTCCATGTTCTTCCCAGCACTTGTCTCTGAGAATGAAGCAAGGAGCTTATTTGAGGTCTCCAATCTTGTGATGGCCGCTTGGTGACTTTCATGGCCCATTAGGCAGCCAGTCAGCACCATTTATGTCCTTGCTTGCAGCAGGATATGGAATGTGGGGGAAGAAGAAGACATTTTCTCCTGCTGACCTGAGACTCATTAACAGGCCAGAAACACAGGCGCCATTGTTCCTCAGCTCCTGTTTGAGACACAGACTTCCAAGAAAGATTAATGGTCTCTTCAATATGGAAAGAAAGGAAAAAAGAAAGAAAACAAGGAACAAAAACCCACCTGGGCCTTCCAGGAAAGAGGCCAAGGGTGTGCCTTGTCCTTGTCCCATAACCTCAGCTCCTCCTATTTCTGCACTGTTTGAAGAAGGATTTCTCCATTTCAGCCATGAAAACCACCCATTGTTCACACTCAGCAGTGACTGGGTTTCTTTTGTGAATGGTTCCTTTAGAGAACGCTGCTGTCATTGGGGAAAACGATACTAGGGACATCCTTTCACCATACCCATATGGTGTGGAGATGGTCTTAACCCACTCAATCACCTCTGTTTTGATTACTATTGATTTTTAAAATGTCTATAATGGTCAATCAATCTTCCTATAGGTGACTTCAAGGTCCTAGGACACAGATGCACTTAACCTTACCTGGTTCATGCCCTGTCTAAATCTTCTCTTCCCCTCTTCTGATGAAGAATTTGGCTTTCATTGTGTCAAAACTTTAGGACCAGAGTGATAGCACAGCGGTAGATCATTGTCTTGCACACAGATCACACAGGACGAACCTGGGTTCAATCCCTGGCATTCCATATGGCCCTCCGAACCTTTCAGGAGGGATTTCTGAGCAAAGAGCCAGGAGTAACCCCTGAGTGCTGCTGGGTGTGCATCCCCCCAAAAGTCATTGTGTCAAAATTTTTTGCAATTTTGCTCCTTCTCTTCAAACACACACACAGTCACTTAGATATTTTTTTTAAATATCTTTATTTAAACACCTCGATTGCAAATATTATGTAGTTGGGTTTCAGTCATATAAAGAACACCCCCCTTCACCAGTGAAATATTCCCATCCTCAAGGACAAGCTGGAAGTTTGTAGTTTGGATTTTATAATCCAAACTATGGCCTCTGCGAGAATCTATCTCAGTTCATTCTGTTGACTGGAAGACTGCATAGTAGACCTTACTTCAACCCCTAGCCTGTGATGCCTTTATTAACACACTAAAATATATGCCCCAATGACTTTTCTCCACCATTTTCCTGTTCATGTAATGGATATTTTTGTATTTTCCTCAGTTGTTCATGCTCACCCCCTTCTGCCTCATGAATATGTATGAGATTTTTGAAGGAAAGTACCCAACTAGGATATGTATAAGCTGCTCTGTCCTACCTCTGCTGAACATAAAACCAGACTCCTGCCTCTCTCTCTTTGAAGCTATTCTTCATGCTGTGCTGGCAGCCAACCTACTTCATTGTGGAGAAAGCCCCCTCTGTTCTAATGACAGCTAATTACCTGGGTGGCATATGTTGAAATTGGTCATGTGATGAGGTAGGCCACCAGTATTACCCTGTGCTTCTGGATATTTTCTGAACTTGTAGGGGCTACTCATGACCTTACTGATCAGGTCCAGAGATTTCTAGGTCTTCCTTGTCTAGGGCCAATAGGGATAACTTAGGCAACTTTGTGAAGTAGTGGGTTTTTTTTTTTTTTTTGGTTTTTTGGGCCACACCCGGTGACGCTCAGGGGTTACTCCTGGCTATTCGCTCAGAAGTCGCTCCTGGCAGGCACGGGGGACCATATGGGGAACCGGGGGATCGAACCGCGGTCCGTCCTAGGTTAGCGCAGGCACCTTTCCTCCAGCGCCACTGCCCGGCCCCATGGTTTTTCTATTTTCTTTTTTTTTCATTCTTCTATTTATTCTTTAAACTTAGTGATTTTTCCAGACCAAGGAGATAGTACAGGGGTTAAGACACTTACTGAGGTCAGAAAAATGATGTCCTTTTACCCAAGGGTGACTTATAAAATGCAGGTTCCTGGGTCTCTTCCAGGCTACAGAATCAGAGCTGAAAGATGTAAGACTCGGTTTCTTCCTAAGCTTTGAGGTTCTTGTATGAGGTCATCTCTATCTGCCTGCCACCACCCCTTACACCAGACTGGCTCAGGCAGGGGAGGTTCTTGAAGAAGCCTTGTTGTCTCTATTCTTACTCTTCATCTTTCTTTGTCTGAAACGCATCCCTCATATACCTGGTTAAGTTAAGAGTCCTTCCTCTCAATCTTGGAACATTCTTTACCCTGTGTTGTATTCTCTGTTTGTTTGCTAGCTCTTCCTGTTGTCCTTAAATTTTCTCAGAGTTAAGTTCATAATAATTTTTGGTGATGGCGGTGGTCTGGGGATAGTGTAGATTTGGGCCACACCTGGTTGTGTTCAGGTCTTACTTCTGTCTGTGCTCAGGGGATCATCTGTAGTGCTAGAAAATAAAATAGAGTTATCTGCATGCAAGGCAAGCACCTTACTATACAGTCTTTTAGGTCTAAGATCATAACTTTTGATCTGTGTACATGAAGCACCCCTTGCCTTCCTTGTTGCCTTGGTATAGGGTTCAGTTACAAATCTTCACTCCAAAATAAAAGGCATCTATGTGAAAAAACTGAATCTCTGGTCCCTCAGAGATAAACGAGTATCTCTGGAGAAGTGCTCCCATCACATTTACTTCACAGCTTTTCCATTACTTCCAAGCTCAGAAATGTAGAAAAGGAAATCCTTCATTCCAGCCAGATTATCTTGGGAGACAGTGTCTTTCATTCTCTTGTGTCTTTGCCAGGAAATCAATTGTTCAATTAGTCATTTCAGTGAGCCAGGTCACTGGGAAAACAGTCTTACTGAGCACACAGCTCTATCAAAGTTGACATCATTCTTGATATCAGAGCAGATTAGTTTTATAATTTAATACTCAATCTGTCGACATGATACAGTGATGAAGCTATGCTGCTGCCTGGACTTGGGGAATTAAAGGTCTTCCTGGCTTCGAGTCTCTCATTATGTTAGTAAGTGAATCAAACCGGAAAGGGGCCAAAAGAGAATTATGAAACAAAAACTCATTGGGGAGGGCAGTTCTAAGCACTTATCTGCCAGATAGTTTTCTCTTGACCTCACATTGAAAGGTCAAGGTCAGGGTCAAGTCATGAGTGAATCAATGGCTTCAAGGAAGCTCACCTGCAAATAGAGGCAAGTAGGTCAAAGGACACTCCGGAGAAATAGGTACAGCGGGGTCTGTCCTTGATTTATTAGACACCTGAAGGAAGTCCCTCCCCTTGGCACTAGGTTTCTCCAATGGCAAGACGTTTCTAGAGTGTCTACTGCTGGGAGTTGTGAGGAGCCCTGAATGAATGTGTGAGGAATGAGTGGCCCCTGACACCTAGGGGTCACACAGTAAAGGTCAGTGCATTGCCTCCCTTCTGTGTTTTCCTCTTTTCTTTGCCAGCATTAGCTTACCCTTTGAACTACAGAGAGTAGAGACCTAGAATTTGTTTGTGTGTGTGTATGTGCTTGCTTGTTTGTTTGTTATGTGGTAGATACAACTAGTTCTGGGCTCTGTGCTAAGGGGTCAGTCATGGAGAGACTCAGGAGACCAATCATCTGTGGTGCCAGGTAACAAACTGGAATGGGCAATGAGTTAGACAAGCTCCTTGCCCATTGTATTATTTCTCTAATACTAAAATTTGGGCAGAAATTCAGCTTCAGCTCTTAATGAAACCCCATTGTCTTTATGGACAGAATCAACCTTCCCCATTCTTAAGAACCCTTGTCAGGCTTTGGACTGGTGAGGGCAAACTCAGCAGTGACTGTGTACTGCAGGTGAGGACTATGGCCCTTCCCTGAGGCCTCTCAATAGTACAGGGACTAGACTGTGTCTGTAACTACATTTTGCTGTCCCTTGGGATGACACCTGACACCAGCAGGGGCTTGAAATATCCCTGTCAAAGGAAAGACGGAAGGGATGGTGCCCATTTGTGGAATAAAAACTGATGCAATACAACTGATCTGTCTCAACTTGAGTGTCAGCTGATCAGTCTTGCATAGCTCTGAGAATTCCCTGTGTGTATTAATCTGATGAGGTCCAGTCTTGGTTCTGTTAGCTATCCTCACTCCCACTCCCCTAAGCCCCAGCACCCAGTTTACTTCAGCTTTGTTGTATTTCACAGCTCACCTTAAGCAGACAGCTCAATGCAAGGAAATTTCCAAAAGTTCATTAAATTAAAAACCCCAATGAAAAAAATTAGTGGCCTGTAACAAATCCCAGCTCTGAAGGCAAAGCTCAGGTCTCTGCCCTCCTGAAGCTTGTCCAACTTTCTCCATGCCTTTGAAATGGTTCCTTCCTGTGGTTCACAATGTTGAAATGATGAAATACTGGCTGTTGACATGGCTGTTTCAGAAGCATGGAGCAGAACAGCGAGAAAGATTCCTCTATAATTCTTTTGACCAGATTTATACCTAGGAGTCGAAGAATGAGTTGAAACATAGCTAGAAGAACCATGTTCTTGATACCTGTACTCAGTAATGCTGCTGCTTTCCATGGAAATCTAGCAAGACATCCCCAGTTACTACACTCCAATCTCCAGGATCATTCTAGATCTGTCAAAATGATGCATCTCTATAAGAATATGTTGTCAAAGACCCCAGGAGTAGGAGGGCATTGCCTCAGTGCACCCCAACCTGAAGCTTGAGCTGGAGAAAGGTTATAAATCTGTTCTGTCTTACTGGTAACTATCTGTGTTTTATTAGTGCTGAAAACTCAACCACTGCAACTAAGGAACTCAATTTTTTTTTTGTGGTTTTTGGGTCACACCCGGCAGCTCTCAGGGGTTACCCCTGGCTCCATGCTCAGAAATTGCTCCTGGCAGGCACGGGGGACCTTATGGGGCACCGGGATTTGAACCGATGACCTTTTGCATGAAAGGCAAATGCCTTACCTCCATGCTATCTCCCGGGCCCCGGAACTCAATTTTTAAAAGAAAAGATAAGAATTTGGGTCATACCCAGCAGTGCTCAGGGGCTATTACTGTCTCCATGCTCAGAAATGACCCCTGGAGGCACTGAGAGGTCCATATGGTGCTGAGGATCAACCTGAGGTCATCTGCTTATAAGGTCTGACCCCTATTTGGCCTCTCTTGGTTTCTAAATAAAGTATTTATTTGGGGCCAGAGAGATAGCATGGAGGTAAGGCATTTGCCTTTCATGCAGAAAAATGGTGGTTCGAATCCCGGCATCCCATATGGTCCCCTGCACCTGCCAGGAGCAATTTCTCAGCATAGTGCCAGGAGTAACCCCTGAGTGCCACCAGGTGTGACCCCAAAACCAACCCCCCCAAATATCTATATATATTTTTAATTTAAATTATTGTGGTGTACAAAGTTACAATAGTAACTGTTAGTAGTGGTCCAGGATAATAAGTGGGGAGGTATGAAATGCATGCTGGGAACTATAGTGGAGGGAGGTCAACACTGGTGATGGGAATGGCCCTAATTAACTGTCACTATATGCCTGAAATATAACCGTGAAAGACTTGTAATTCACAATGGCCTCAATAAAAGATTAAATTAAAAAAATAATTAAATTTTTGCCTAAATAAAAGTCAGTTATTCATAGTTGGGTTTTAGACATACAATATTTCAGAACCAATTCTACCACTAGTGACAACCTCCCTTTACCAATATTCCCACAGTGCATCACATGCCACCAATCCTAACGCGCCTTCCTGCCAGCAAAACAGGCACATTTTAAATTATGGTTGTTGAAATTTGGGTCTCATGATTTCATTGTTGTTGACTATGACTTAAATATTTTGTTCTGTACTTTTTTTTTTTAACACCATCAATGCATCTAAGACTCGTTGGCTCCTGTCATTCATCGTCCTTTTATATTTGTCTTTTTCCTCCTTCATTCAATTTTTTTCTTTCTCTCACTATCTGGGGCCTAGTGTGTTCTTGACAATCCCCATTTAAACCATTTTATTTTTTCATGCAGTTACTCTAAATATCACATATAAGCAATAAAATTCTATTTCCTTCTTCTGACTTACTTCACTTAACATATCCTTCAGTTCCATCCATCTTGCAAATTGCATTACCACATTATTTCAGCATTCCTTATGGCTATGTAGTATTCCATTTTATTTATGTACCACATGTTATGTTATTGAACATCTAGCTGATTCTAACATCTTAGCTATTTCTTTTTTGTTTTTGTTCTTAGGCCACACCCGATGATGCTCAGGGTTACTTCTGGCTCTGCACTCAGAAATCGCTCCTGGTTTGGGGGAACCATATGGGACACTGGAGGATAGAACAGAGGTCTATCCTAGGTCAGCCGCGTGCAAGGCAAACACCCTTCTGCTACACCACTGCTCCAGACCTGCTAAAATATTTTTTTTTTGTTTTTTTTTTGTTTTGTTTTTTTTTGGTTTTTGGGCCACACCCAGTGACGCTCAGGGGTTACTCCTGGCTATGCGCTCAGAAGTCGCTCCTGGCAGGCACGGGGGACCATATGGGAACCGGGGGATTGAACCGTGGTCCATCCAAGGCTAGCGCGGAAAAGCAGGCACCTTACCTGCAGCGCCACCGCCCGGCTCCCAAAATATTTTTAATAATTTTATTAGTCATTTAGTTGTAGTAGGCAATAAAAAATAAATACTTTTGTGCCTTCTAAAAGAGCAGGGTTGAGGGGGTGGAAAACAAGGGGACAATGGTGGAGGGAAGGTCACACTGGTGTTGAATTGGTATTGAAATATTGAATACATGAAGCAACTATACAGTAAACTTTGTAAATCATGCCATTTCAATAAAGCATGAATTTTATTTTTATAAATTTTAAAAATACAAGAAATAGGGAGCCAGGAGGTGGCGCAGGAGGTAAGTGCCTGCTGCCTTGCCTGTGCTATCCTAGGACGGACCACGGTTCGATCCCCTGGTTCCCATATGGTCCCCCGTGCCTGCCAGGAGCGACTTCTGAGCGCATAGCCAGGAGTAACCCCTGAGCGTCACTGGGTGTGGCTCAAAAACCAAAAAAAAAAAAAAAGAAAAGAAAAGAAATAGTATAATGCATTTATTTTCCTTGAGCGAATGTGAAAGAGTTTCTTTTTTTTGTGTGTGTGTGGTTTTTGGGTCACACCCGGCAGTGCTCAGGGGTTACTCCTGGCTCCATGCTCAGAAATTGCTCCTGGCAGGCACGGGGAACCATATGGGGCACTGGGATTCAAACCGATGACCTTTTGCATGAAAGGCAAACGCCTTACCTCCATGCTATCTCCAGGGCCCCGTGAAAGAGCTTCTTTATGGTTATTTATACTTCCAGTAATTACTGAGATATGTGGGCATTTTACCCAAGCCTATTTTTGTTCTGTTTACCATGCTTTCTCTTTGCTTTTCCACCCCCTTTTCCTTTCACCTGTTTGAAGTTAAACATTGGATTTCTATTCATTTGGTGGTTAATTGTTATCATGCATAGTTAAACGTTTAGATCAAATCAATATCCTTATCATTTTCTCCATGATATGGGAAAGTCAGGATGCTTTATCTCCTAAGCCCTTCTCCTGCCTTCTATACTACTTAAATACTGTTTTAGAAAAATAATTTCACAAGAACCCCTTTATTTCTCTTTTACTTTACAAAAGTTCTCAGTGGTTCCTCATTATTTTTGGAACATAAATTTTTACAATACTGTTGATATTTATGCTTTAGATATACAAACTCACTGCACCTCCACCACCACCACCAAGCATACCAAAGACCCTCCACCGCCGTCCTTAGTCCCTTCTGGTCCATCTTTTCTGCTGAACCTCAAGGCTTATCTTTCTATTGCTTGGTAACTTTGGTGCTGTAAAGTTCGAGGATTTTTTTTATCATTGGATACTTCATTTGTTCATTCACTTGTTTTTTTCCCTTTATTTTATAAAAATGAGATCATATGGAGTGTGCCTTCTTCCTCTTACTTCTCTTAATATGATATCTTCTAGTTTCTTCCAAGTTGTAGCAAAAGGCAAGATTTTGTCAATTTTTAGAACTGAGCGATAGTACATTTTGTCTATCATTGTGTTTATATTCCACAACATCTTTACCCACTCACCTGTTGTTAGGCATTTGGGTTGTTTCCAGATCTTGGCCACTGTACTCAGTGATGTAACAAAACATAGGTGTGAATATATCTTTTTTTTTTTCAGTTAATGTTTTTGAATTTCAGGAAAGATACCAGTTGAGTGGAATTGCTGGGTCATATGGAATTTCTGTTTGTCTATCTCTCTTGCTGAGATATCACCTTTGGTGTTGCTTTTAATATAGATAACTAAAACTGTCATCTTGGACTTTTATTTTAAAATATCTTTACTTTCCTTTTGTATACTGGCCTGGACTTCTAATAGAATCTCTTTTGTGGGGGCCGGGCGGTGGCGCTGGAGGTAAGGTGCCTTCCTTGCCTGAGCTAACCTAGGACAGACCGTGGTTCGATCCCCCGGTTCCCCATATGGTCCCCCGTGCCTGCCAGGAGCGACTTCTGAGCGAATAGCCAGGAGTAACCCCTGAGTGTCACCCGGTGTGGCCCCAAAACCAAAAGAATCTCTTTTGTATTATCTCTATCCTATTTAGTATGGCTAGGGTGCCAAATAAATGTATAGTGAATCTCTTAATATTTTATGTGCATTTTGTTTGTTTGTTTGTTTTTTGGGTCACACCCAGCAGCATTCAGGGGTTACTCCTGGCTTTACACTCAGAAATAGCTCCTGGCAGACTTGGAGGACCATAAGGAATGTTGGGATTTGAACCACTGTCCTCCTGCATGCAAGGCAAACACCTTACCTGCATGCTATCTCTCCAGCCCATTACGTGCATATCTTAATATCTTATTTTTGTTTCTAGAGTTCTGTCAAATTCTTTATTTTTATTGATTTATTTTTGGTTTCTGTACTATACCCAGCATTGCTCAGGGCTACACTTGACTCAGTGCTAAGGGTCACTCCTTGTGGTACTTGGAGGTCTATGTTACAGGGCTGAACTTGGGGTTCCTGCATGCAAAGCAAGCACTCCAGTCTGCTGAACTGTCTCTCTAGACCCTGACTGAATTATTTTCTGTTTTTGGAGGATAGGCTTCATCTGGTGGTACTCAGAGGTTATTCCTGGCTGTGTACTCAGGGGAACATAGCATTTTTAGGGATTGATTGAACTAGTATCAGGTACATAAAAGGCAAGTGTTTTATCCCTTGTATCATCCCTTAGGCCTGTCCAGTTGAATTCTTTAGAAAAAAATTCACAGTCTTTCCCCTATGTTCTCTCTTGTGTTCCAACGTTTTCTTTTGCATTACTGTGCTCTTGGCTATTGTTATTGTAAAGATTCCCTGGAGTTTCTTACTCTGTGTCATTCCTGGTTTTGAGTTTCATTGTGTTTTGTGTATTTTCTATTTTTCTCTCACCTGTGCTCCCTTTGTGAGCCCACTAGTCTTTATTGTAAGTTCACCTTTTGAGATTTTCCATGAAATAAATACCTGTCCTTGGTGAGCGCTTATTGGCTCCAGGACAGTTCGTTCTTGTTTGAGGGTTGTACCTATCTGTGCTCAGGGACTACTTTCTGCTTGGTTCAGTCACTCCTGATGGTGTTGGTGGAAGCATACTTGCCTAGAGTCAAACCCAGGATCTCAAAAGAGTAAAGCAAGTGCTTTACCACTGAATCTTATCTGCAACCTCCAGATTTGTATTTTGCTTGTTTCTTCATAAGTTTGGGAGCCTTTTAGTCATGTGGATTCTGATCAGAAGCATGTGCTGCTGCAGGTGGCTCTTCTGCTTTATTTGGAAGGATTCCCTTCTAGTTCCCAACTCTGACAAGAGTTACTTCATTCCTTGGCCACTGAAGTTATTTCTTTGCTTGGTCAAGAGATAAAAAACACCCAGCTATCCATGAAGAGGGCTCAGTTCCAGTTCCTTGCTCCCAGGATGGAGAGCCAGGGTCATTGTTTAATCACTTGTCCCGGCAACATTGACCTGGTTCCAATAAAAATAATTCCAATAATAATTCAATAATAATTTTCTTTTAGCCCTTTCTCCTATCCTATAATAGGCAGGATGATTTGATTTATTGATCAGGCATGTAAAATTGGAGCAGGGAGAAAAAGCTAGAGAGATACTACAGTGGATAGGATGCTTGCCTTGCATGTGAACAACCTGAATCAATACCCAGCACCCCTGAGCCTGCCAGGAGTGATAACTGAACACAGAGCCAGAAATAAGCCCTGAGCATTGTCAGGTCTGGCCTTGACACCTCCAAAAATTGAAGGTGAAGAATGGAGAGATAGTATAGGAATTAAGTCTATTGTTTTTCAAGTGCCAAACCTCATTTTATCATCAGAATCCAATATAGTTCCCTGAGCAGTGCCAGGAGTGATTCCTGAATTTAGAGCCTATCGTAAACCCTACAAACCACGGGTGTGGCCCTGTGAAAATAATTGGGGTAAAGAGTTAAATTTTATTCACCAGGAGAATATGATGAGAGTAAATGATGATCTGCAAAACTCATTAGAAATCCAGCCATATACTATTCCAGTGCTGTTCAGACGATTTCTTTTGCTCTTTTTGAGCCCCACTGTACTTAACTATGTTTGGGAAAAGTACTAATGCTAGGGTTGTGGATATAGATGAGCAACAGGAAATGTGTTTTGCATGGATGAGAAGTTCTGCAGAGAACAAAGACATAAAATTAAAAGAAATGTGCCTACCTACCAGAATTTTTGTGAAGCTTGAGTTAGGAGGTAAAGGAAGTGTTCCTGAAATGTCAGGTAGGGTCTTGCTACCCCTTTATAGATGAAGTATCCACATGCCCCATTCCAGATGGGCAGGGTGTCAGGG
Source organism: Crocidura indochinensis (assembly GCA_004027635.1). Lineage (NCBI taxonomy): Eukaryota > Metazoa > Chordata > Mammalia > Eulipotyphla > Soricidae > Crocidura > Crocidura indochinensis. The sequence goes on along the minus strand of PVKC010024243.1, from coordinate 3,415 downwards.
TTATAGTGTGCTAGTCACTTCTGCTTCTGGGTTTTGGCACCCACGGTACTTGTTAGGTAGAAGAATAGCCTGAACATACTGATCCTTCGCCAACACTGGGGCATTCCATTGGAGAAAATTTTACAAGCAAGCAACAAAATGCATAAGTTACTCATTAGGTATAATAGGCAGGCAGACTCCGTGAGGTGTGAAGCAGACACAATGAAACTTTGTTGAGCAAAACATTGATGAATTCCATGGTGTTTTAGCAAGAAAGATTCATTCCCAGCCCTCAGGATTACCTTCCTCTCTCACTTGTTTCTTTCTTTCTCACCTTTTTTCTCCAAAAGAACCCCCAAGTCCACATTCTTTCCACTGCACGTGACAAGGCCACTAGGCTCTCTAGCTCTGAGAATAAGCTTACTTGGTGTCATCAAATCAACATGGTCAGTGAAATAGGACTTTCCAGGTGAAATGCTCTTTTCTGGGAAAAAAGTTGTTTTATTTATTTAGTTTTTGTTTTAGAGACCAGCCCAGGCAGTGCTCCAGGGTTGCTTTTGACTTTGTGCTCAGAAATCACCCCTGGCAGACTCAAGGGATCCTATATGATGCTGGGGATCAAATCTGGTTTGTTATGCCCTGCCAATTGTATTGTTACTCTGGCCTCTCATTTATTTATTTTTAAGTACTTTTTTTTGTTAGTTTATTTATTTTATTTTTTGTTTTTTTTTTTTGGGGGTCGCACCCAACAATGATCAGGATCTACTCCTGGCTCTAGGCTCAGAAATTGTCCCCAGCAGGCTCAGGGGACCACATGTGGTGCTAGAATTTGAACCACCATCCTTCTATATGTAAGGCAAATACCTTACCACTGTACTATCTCTCTGGCCCCTTTAGTTTATTTTTGGATCATATTAGGCAATACTCAGTGGTTACTCCTAACTCTGTACTCAGGAATCACTCCTGGTGGTCTTAGGGAACCAATGGGATGTTGAGGATTGAACTCCAAGTGGGCCATGTGCAAGGCAGCTGCCTTCTCCACTGTACTATTGCTCAAGCCATAGAAAGATTTTTTTTTTTTTTGGTTTTTGGGCCACACCCAGTGACGCTCAGGGGTTACTCCTGGCTATGCGCTCAGAAGTTGCTCCTGGCAGGCACGGGGGAGCATATGGGAACCGGGGGATCGAACCGTGGTCCGTCCTAGCGCAGGCAAGGCAGCAGGCACCTTACCTCCAGCGCCACCGCCCGGCTCCCAAGAAAGATATTTTAAATAGTAAGTTTTTCCATTCCATTGCTATGTATCCCTCAGAGCACAGTGAGAAGCCCAGAACAAGCTTCAACACTTTTTTTTTATGGTTTTTGGGTCACACCCGCAGTGCTCAGGGGTTGCTCCTGGCTCCATGCTCAGAAATTGCTCCTGGCAGGCACAGGGGACCATATGGGACACTGGGATTCGAACCGATGACCTTTTGCATGAAAGGCAAACGCCTTACCTCCATGCTATCTCCCGGGCCCTGCTTCAACAAATATTAACCATCTCTTTTTCTACCTCTTGGGCCTCAATCAGTGGTGCTGTCTAGCTCAGTGTTAGAGGCTGCAACTATGCATTTAACAGGCCAAAATCCAGCTCTCTGTGCAATCTCCTTCTACCTCTAACATCTGAGATTCTATATCATAAAGTGACTGGTCAAACAGAATTGATTTCAAAAGCAAAGCATGGATGCAAAACAGTGCTCATTTTCAAGTGTAATTAAAATGGTCCTTTTAATTATCTGTGCACTTCTTCCTTGGCTGATGTATGTGAATGAAGAAAATCTAGATGACTGGGTATGCATAAATGATAATGTTGAACAAAGGAGAAGGAGAATACAAAAATGAACTTATAAAGTGTCTCTACCTCATATTTAGGGACATTTATTTATTTTTTAGTTTGGGGTGGTACTTGGATGCTACTCCTGGCTCTGTGCTTGGGGTTACTCCTGGATATTTTTGGGATATTCAGTGTTGAGGATTGACCTTGGGCCTCCCCCAAGCCAAACCTGCCCTCTGCCTGTTTGCTCTCTCCTGTCCCCGAGGGATTTTTAAAACCAAACCCCTGGGGCCAGAGGATAGAACAGGGATTAAAACACATGCCTTGAGTGTGGCCAACCGTAGTTTGTTTGATCCTCACATCATGAGATCAACAGAGAAGGTGCCCTGGCATCAGAGTATTGTCAGAGGTAGCCAGAACACCCTGAGTACCCCTTGGGAGCCCCTCAAGTAAATGACTGAATGAATCAATAAGGAAATACCATCGTACTCTCACAGACTAACAATAGTTCTGACAAGCATGTGGTACCACCTAGTCTTGGCAAGGGTATGACTAATGCATGACTTATTTTGTGAGCCTGATGTGATAACTACTTGGGTTGATATTCTCTGGCATAACTGAAGTGCATCTACCTTTAGAGAAATCTTCATACATATACCCCAGAAACTTACTAAGATTGGTGGTTGATCAACAAAATGCCTGGTTGGAATCACACCAAATGTCTTCAGCAGAAGAAAAACAGTTATATCCTCCTTGTGATGCCATTTCCTACAGCAACAGAAATGAACCTGATTCACAACTGTCTCCTATGATGTGAGAAAATCTGCCACCAAAATGTGATGTGGAACTAAGACCCAAGTGTATAGTGAGAGAGGAGTCCTTTGGGAGTGGGAAGATAACATAGGGCCAGGGAGCTTATGCAAGAGTCAGTTTCTATCTCTGCCACTGCAGGGACCCTACACATTGCAGGCAATGACTCTGGAAGTCTCTGAGCTCCTCCTTAGTGTCCTGTTGATCTCCAGTCCTACAAGACCCGAGCTGTAAGTGCATCTTGTCCAGTTGCTTTTGTGTTGCCATGAGAGGATTTCTGCTCCTCACCCACTATTTATAAGCACATTCCCCCAATCTATGAATGAATCACTTTTGCATCTGACAGAAAGTGCAAAAGTGCAAAGGTTAAAGTGATAGCACAGTGGGTAGAGTGCTTGCCTTGTATGTGGTCAATCTTGGTTTGATCCCTGGCATCCCATATTGTCACATAACCTGCCACGAATGATTTCTGAGTGCAGAGTCAGAGACAGGAGTAAGCCCCGAGCAGCACCGGGTATGGTCCAAACTCACCCACCTCCCCAAAGTACAAAATTAGGAAGAATGACACTATCAGTCACCAGTGCAACTCTTCTGGGCCCAGCTCTTTTGTCTGTGGTCTTGAGTTGATGGTGGACAGAGATTTCTGCTTATAGGCACAGGTCCTGCTCCGTGAAGTGCCAAAACCGCATAACTGTATTGCTCAGTTACCTGCTGCAAGAGTCCCGAGTGGGAACTCCATGCAAGATGCTGTCTTGGTGTATTTACAAAACAGACAAAATCCTTCTCCCACCTCAGAGGTTGTACTTGGGGGGGGGG
>PVKC010024242.1:0-17084 GCA_004027635.1 Crocidura indochinensis | reverse complement strand
ATACTTGGCTATCCTTGGATATGATTGTTGAGAAATAAACCTCCCCTTTGTGGTCTTCTTCCCAAGAACACATAGCCCCAAGAAAGTCAAATGAAAAGCACCAAACCAACCCACATTGGGGATCATTGTAAATAAGGATCTTTGATGATCATTCTATAAATGTATGGCCAGTACTCAAAACAGCAGTGCCATCAAAATAACAATGAGAAATTGTCACAAACTAGAGAGATCTTAAGAGGCATGGAAGCCAAATGCAATAACTCAAAAAATTATTGGCTTGGTCCCCTTTAGTAATTGGCATATGATTAACTTTAGCTGTAACAATGAAAGTAGGCAAGGGAAATGAATATATAAAATAAAGTCCAGAAATCCCATAGCTAAGGGATATCACTTTAAAGTGATAGCTAGATTCTCATCATCCGTAAGCAAGGAACATAAACAATTAGCAAGATTATTTTTATCCCAACATAAGAAGGTTTATGTGCAAGGAGAGGCAGAAGATCCCTTTAAGAACACTAACACAGTAGTCCAGTAAGAAGTCCTGACCTGAGGAAAGCTCAGAGGGAAAGGTTCCAATCATCTTTCCAGAAATTAGATCATTGGTAGGAATTTTTCAACTGTGCAGGACTCAATGTCCCTGACTGTGACATTAAGTCACTTAGAATCATCATTTTGTCCCTCTTCATCTCATCTCCATGAAATGCTAAATTCCAGCTATTAAGAAGTGATCATGTATTTTGCAGCTGACAATACAGTTCTCAGAGAGAATAAACAGATTTAACTTTTTAATCAACATGTGTTTTTAACTTTCTTTACCCATACCCAAACTCAAGTTTTATGTTCATTAGTCATGTATATATTTTCTTTTTTTTATTTTTCCTTTTTAATCTGTTTTATTTCTTTTTAATCTGTTAAATTCTAGTAAAGAAATATTTGTCTATGCAACAGAAACTACAAAATGTGTAACAGATATAAACATTTCTCTGTTTGAATTCCAGCATCTCATAAGTAAGGGATCAAACAGTTCAAGACATTAGTTGTTGACAATAAGATGAAGTGCTACAATATCTCTGAAATAGTGCCATAGAGAAGGTTCATTTGTCCCTGGCTAGCTAAAGAGTCCTTGGGTTTATTTGGTCTGGACCTGGATAATACATGGAGTACTGCTGGAGTGAGGGAAGGGCTGAGCTCCTGACTCTGAAGAAAGGCATGGGGTGTTAGAGACTTGCCAAGTTTGGACGAGTAAGAAGTCCAGCATACTTGCAAGACTGTTGAGTTGAAATGAAAAAACATACCTCAAACCTACTTAAGCAAGGGAAGCAGACGGCAGACATAGAAAGACACTAGATTTGCTCATAAAATCAAACATTGCTTCAAGTGGAACCGAAGATTTCATGATGCAACCAGAACTCTGTATTTATGATTTCAGTGTCAGTTCGACTTTTCTGAGTGGCAGCAATAGGGTAGCAACTGATTATGTCAATCCTGCTAGCTTAGTAGCACTGGCCCAACTGTTGGCCCAACTAAAGGCGTCTCCAACCAACCTACACAGGTGAAGGAATCCTATACTTCTACTAACCAAACATTGGTTAATGGGGCTGCTGGAAGATAAGAAGAGCAAGGTGGGGTCATACCCAGCACGTTGAAAAGGGAAATAAAAGAGCCTTCCCAAAGAGAGCCAGACTGCTGTGGTCATAAGAATAAAAGAACACTATGCTGGGAACATGCATCACAATAACTGATTGATTTGGCTGGTGAATAAATAGTACAGGAGGTGCAGATGAGAGCAGTGGTGAAAATCAAAGAAAAATAAGAACCAAATCAGGGTGCCCTTTAATAACATGCAAAAGAATGTAGATTCTGTACTTCAGACAACCAAATACTTCTTGATTATTTTCTCCCACAATTTTCTTTCCCACATGTGGTTATTCAAAATATTTCTATATATCAGTTCTAATCTCACCTATATTCTCTCATACTAGATACCATGATGCAGTTAAACTTACTTTAATTGTGTTTTAGGGAGTAAAGCAGAAGAAATAAATTATTCACATATGTAGGCACTCTACTTATTAGTAGTAACTAACCATTTTGATTCAACAATGTCTCCCCATGCTTGAGTGAGCACAGATGTTGGAGGCAATGGGGAGCCACTGAAGGTTTTAATACATAGGATGGATTGTATGACGAGATTTTTAAGGCACAAAAGCCAGTTGGGAGGCCATTATGGTAGAATGGTGAGAGGTGCCAAGAACAGGAGCCAAACTAATAGCTGGAGAAAATGGAAATGGAGAAACTAATTACAGAGGTATTGCACAGGATGCAACTACTTACTGAGTGAACAACCACAGAGCAATGCTTCTGGTGTAGCTGACATCCATTTTCACCATCTCTATCTCACTCTTTCTGTTGTTTGCCATTGCACTTGAAAAAAGGTAAATGATAAAGGTAACTGATAACGGTATCGGAGCCATTGGAAAAATGATAACTGATAATAGCATGAGAAGCCTATCTAAGCAAAGTCCTTTCTCTCACTTTCAGCACTTCAACTATACCTCAAAATATAAAAACATAGTAGTGGATGATCTATAGAAATATTATTTTATGCATACTATTAACTAGAATTACAGGACAATAATTCACTAATGCCAAAATAGTATTAATAATGACTTCAAAATAGCACCTTTTGTTTTTGTAGCACTTAGCTAGTTTACACATTTTTCCCCCATTGGTTTACCTGTCCAATAATTCTGAAGCAAGTTTTTTTGATCCCATCTCACAAAATGTGTCAGGCTGACTCCCATTTCTTACAATCGAGATGTGGCAGAGGCAAGATTGAAACTCCAAATTTCTGATGCCTAGGAAATTGTTTTGCCACTTTTGCGGGGTTGATTATTTGCAGTAAATACTAATAAATTAAAACTATGTCTCTATCTTAAAATAGCACTTTCAAATATTTTGCTACTCACATTTTCCTATGGACATATTCTAAATAAGGAGTGATGAGGAATAACAATAGCCAGACGTGGGGTCATATGGCCTTTGTGCCCTTGCAGATATTCCAAAAATTATCTGCCAGTGTTTCTGTTATGCCACTATTTCTAGAATGCACCAGCTACTCTGACTACCTGCACAGAGTGTATTAATTTTCTGGTGATGGTGGAAACAATTATTATAAATTTAGCAGCTGACAACACAAATATTATCTTGCAGTTCTGGAGTCAGAAACTCAAAACAAATTTCACTAAACTGAAAAAAATAACATTCTTAGTTAGGACTCTAAAGGAAAACTGTTTTCCTTGCTCCTAGTTTATAGAGGCTACCTACATTCTTTTGCTCCTGATCTCATAGTTTATAACTGAAACCCAACAACAAACATGCTTAAATATTTATATTAAAAAAAGAAAGAAGGGGGCCCGGGCGGTGGCGCTGGAGGTAAGGTGCCTGCCTTCCCTGCGCTAACCTAGGACGGACTGCGGTTCGATCCCCCGGTTCCCCATATGGTCCCCCATGCCTGCCAGGAGCGACTTATGAGCAAATAGCCAGGAGAAACCCCTGAGCTTCACCAGGTGTGCCCCCCCTCAAAAAAAGAAAGAAAATAACCTTCAACAATTTGAAAAAAAATAGAGAGCCAGAGAGATAGTACAGTGGGTTGGGTGCTTGACTTGCGTATTGAATTCAGGTTCAATACCCAGCATCCCATTTGTTACCCTGAGCCCACCAAGAATGATAGCACAGAGCCAGGAGTAAGCCCTGAACACTGCCCAGTATGGTTCAATGACGGGGTTTTGTTTCTCTTATTTTTGGTTTAGAAAATGTTTTTCCTTTCTCATAAACAAGAGATAATTTTTGCTCTGAATTATTGATCTAAGCTTCTGGGTAAGACAAGAACTATTATCACCTTTTGGGGAGATGTGACATCTGTTCTATCAACACTCTAACTCAACACTCATGGTCATACAACTGTCCTGGACTAGCTCAGGCAACAGATAAAACTCAACTCATATTCCGTAAATACTCTGGATGAGTCCCAGTAGACCTGCCTTATGCTGGATCATATCAACACAGAGTTGTCTTGTACACTTGAATAATCACCACTCAGATTTGGGAGATGTTCACATTATTTTAAGGGAGATTTTTACATTAAGTCTTCAGTATAAAGATTGTAGAGCAGAAAAACATCTGTCTAGGAAGTTGTGGCTGACAAAAGCAACTCCTCAATTCTGCCAGTTCTTCTTCTAGCTTTGCTGATGAAGTAGACTCTTTTTCTCCTAAGGTCAGTAGGTTTTCCCAAAGATGAGCAGGAACTACACTGCAGAAGAAGTTTTGCCAGGATCACAAAGTCTCACCTGCAGATGGGCTTTTAGTACATGTGGAACTATAAAAATTCAAATTAAATTAATCCTTCATTAAGTTGAGTCAAGTTCAATGACCAATGACTTGTATTTTGAGTATATTTCAGTGGTTCAAAACCCAGCTCCATGGCTAGGAAGATAGCTCAAAGTGAATCAGCACATACTTTGCATGTGAGAGCCCCAGTTTCTTTCCCAGTACTTCATGTTCTACCAAGCACTGCTAGAAACAACCCCCATCTGACCTCCAGCCCCATCTTAGGAGTGACCTCTGAGCACATAATAATTGTCAACCTAACATATTGCCAAAGGATTAAATTAGCTAACATATGTAAACATTTTAGAATACAATTAGGCCCCTTTTAATGGTAGAGCCTCATTCCTTTGCAAAAAATGTTTAAGTGTCTGCTAGTATGAGGTAAGAGACACTTGTAGTATACGCACACATGATGAAATCCTGCATGAGCCTTATACAATATAGTGCTAATACTCACAGCAATCATGAAGTACAACTACAAACATTTTTGTTCTAGAGATCTATGAGGTAAGCACCTTGTATTGTACACAAAGAAAAGTGTCCCCATTCAAGCACAAGTCATCTAAAAACAAGATATTGACCTATATCCCACAGGTGCCACTATATAAATGCTCAGCTTCACAGTGGCACTATTAATCTTGGAAGAAATTCTAAACCACACCAATGAAACTTATGGACAGCCACACCAGTCTTTGAACTAACACCCTAGAGAATCCATAAGAGGGGGACAGACATCCAGATGCCCCATATGGTCCCCTGAGCTTGCCAGGAGCAATTTCTGAGCATGGAGCCAGGAGTAACACCTGAGCACTGCCTGGTGTGACCCAAAAAACAAAAAACAAACAAAAAAAATCTAAAAAAAAAAAAGAGGGGGACAGACAAAGTCCCAGCAAGAGAAGCCACAGCAGTCACATCCATACCTCATAGTCACTAACATACAAACAAAACCAACTGCACTGACTCACAAGTCATCTCTGAAGAGATGCCAAGATAAAAAAAAACTCCCATGTACACAGATCCTGGATCTTTTTAGAGCCCAATAAATGTAAATAGTAAATGAAGTAGAAAAGTAGCATAGAAGCCAACTAATTCCAGTAAGCAAAAACAATACAGAAAGCTTGGCTAGTCATAAACTGCTTAGAATATTGGCTTCAATAAACCTATTGCAAAGTACAGCAATTTTCATAAACTATTTTATTGAACTATTTTGATATTTCCATTTACTATTTTGTTGTATCAAGAAATATATATTATATATAATTATTCACTATTCCCATATATAATATATATTATATATTTATATAACTCTGTGCCTACCAGGAGGGTAGATGTATAGGTTGGGTGGAAGATTGAGGACAATAATCTCTTTTGTGGTGTGGTAGATCTGAATTAAAATGTGTTTTGTATTACAGTTTCCACTTCTAGTTGTCAACTCTTTGGATGCAGATACAGTAATATCTGTGACCAGAGAGATAGTACAGTGGATAGGGTGCTTTCCTTGAACAAGGTCAATCTATGTTTGATCTCCAGCACTTCATGTGGTCCCAGGAGCCCTGCCAGGAGTGACCCCTGAGCATAGAATCAAATCGGCACTGAATATGGCTAGATATTGCCCAACCCTTCCCCACATTATGCCAATATTTAGATGCAGGATGATTTTTATCACAGTATTTCTTGTGTGTGTGTGTGTGTGTGTGTGTGTGTGTGTTTTGGACTACACCTGGAGGTGCTCAGTAGTTACTCCTGGCTATGCACTCAGAAATCGATGCTGGTTTAGGAGACCATATGGGACACCTGGTTTATCCTGGGTCAGCTTCATGCAAGGGAAATGCCTTACCACTGTGCTACTGCTTCAACCCTTATCATAGCATTTCTTTAAGGAAAAAGACAGTTGATTGGAACTAGAGTGATATAACATTGGGAAGGGCATTTGCCTGGCATGTGGCCAGTCTGAGTTCAATTTGCGACACCGTACATGATCCCTTCATCATTCCAGGAGTAATGATATCTGAGCACAAGGCCAAAGCTAGGAGTATCCTGTGAGCACTGGCAGGTTGGCCCCAAAACAAAACAACACAAAACAAAACAAAATATAAAAATATAAAAGAGATAAACAGCTGGGAAAAGTTGGCTTAAATGTTCAACATATTTTAATATTCTCTGACTCACATACAGCACATACAACACACACACATACTGGAGCACCAGAGAAAATGCCTAAGATAAAATATTCAGTTAAGAAAATTAATCTCTCAAAAGGATGCCAAAAGCTAGAAAAATTACATTGAGGATTTTTTCCTTTTTTGCTTTTAGTATTTATCAAATGCTTTAAAAGCTTAGAGTATTATTTTTAGGACAAAATTTCATTTTGAAAAAGGTGGAAAAAGAGAACTGGTGACTAAGAAACCAAGACAATATCTCAAAGTCACAAATTCTCTAGAGGGGGTGAAAACATGTCAGCTACTGAAACAATAAGTAAAAATATCTGGAGCCTAGCAAGCTCAGAAAACTTCCACATATCACACATCCCCTAAAAACAAGCAATTTGCTTTCATCCTGTTAACTTGAAATTTTTTTGAGAAAGACAACAGAAGGGACACTGGGGTGACACTTCTGCTCTCTAAAATGGCAAGGACATATGGCATCTCAGAGGGTGGGAAAACTCATTCTCTGATGATTCCAGAACTCGAGGTGCCCATCCAGACACATACAATAAGGAGAATGAAGCAAAGTCCAGATCTGGTCATTATGATCAAGGAGAGAATGGTGTCCTGTGAAGGCTAGACACACTGTGGAAGGGAGAAGAGAGACGAGGAAAGATGAGGAAAGGAGAGGTGATGAGAGAAAGGTAGAGAGGAAAGAAAGAGAAAGAGTAAAGGGGTTAGGAATCGGAAGGAGAGAGGGAGGGAGAGCAGGAGGGAGGGAGAAAAGTGGAAGGGGAGTTTGGGTACAGTTTAAGACTTGCCATCTAAACATAATCAAACAAACCTTTATTTTTTCTTGCCTTCATATTTATTGTTCTGAGGACACACCTAATGGTACTCAAGGCTAATAGCTAACTGTACTCAGGAATCACTTCTTGGCAAGCTCCAGGAGACTAGATAGACTGTGTTGATCAACTCTGATTCCCTGCTACTCTATCTCTCAGTCCAGTTCATTTACCCTTTCAAAGCTTATTTCTAACCATTAGGATCACAATATTTTTACTTTAAACTGAATAACTCTCCCAGACACCTCCTCTGCTTGCCTTGTGGACTGCCATCTGGGTTCTGAGGAGAATGAAGATATAATAGCTTATAAACCTATAATGAAAAGGAATTCAGAAATCATGCCAAGAACTGGATCTAGAAAGCAAGTTAGGGGAAGAAAGAAAGACTTTCTTACAGATAGTCTCCTTCTTAGAGCTGAATGCAAGGACCCAATAACATCTCTATGTGGGATTTCTGTCAACATGTACAACGAGAATCACATTACAAAGCAACAAGCAGATATTATGCAAAATAAGACATGTGATCTGCTACACAACATTAATGTCATGAAAGAAAAGAAGAAAAGCAGCACCCAAGTACTGGAGACCAAAGAAATATAATAACTGAGCACAATGTGTTCTTATTGAATTTATCCTATACACACACAAAAAAGGAAATTCCATGAAGCATTCAGTGAAATTTGTATATTAGATAATAGTATTATATTAATCTCAGATTTGCCAATTGCAATACATTTTCCATATTAAAATGCCCTCATTCTGAATAATACAATCTTTGAAAAAATTATATTATTTTATCATTTAGCATTCAAAGATTTGAAAGGAAACAACAGATTATACACAAACAAACATCTATCATGCAAATTTTTTTTTTTTTGGTTTTGGTTTTTGGGCCACACCCGGTGACGCTCAGGGGTTACTCCTGGCTATTCGCTCAGAAGTTGCTCCTGGCAGGCACGGGGGACCATATGGGGAACCGGGGGATTGAACCGCGGTCCGTCCTAGGTTAGCGCAGGCACCTTACCTGCAGCGCCACCGCCCGGCCCCTATCATGCAAATTTTGTACTGTGTCTGTCTCAAAACATACCTTAACCATTATCTGATCCTGAGTTACCCCTTATCTATACTTATTCAAATAAAATCCTTCCCTTACTAATCTGGAGTCTGAAAGGAACTCATTTCATTCTGGCTGCATTTAAAAGTAGCTTTAAAAAGATCAGCTAGGTTATATCTATACAGCTGTCTATTCTGCTACAATTAGCTACTACAGCATTTAGCAGTTAATAAAAAAATTAGTTTGAATCCATGTGGGACAATGAATTATCACAAGTTTCTTCTTCCCAGTTATTCATGGAATTCCTCCAAGCAGCATGGATACCCAAACCCTAAGCTCACTCGCTCCAGCTCCAATAATCAATCTCCACCACAGGCAAACACACAGAAGTCTTTGTTCTGATGAGCTAAGTGTAACAGACTGGAGGCATGAAATATAATTCTTAATTTTAAAACTCAATGGGAAAGCATGCAGCTTTCCATTTATCCACCTATTTCTAAAAGCAAAGGTCTCTTCCTATGAAATCATGAACTTCCTTCTCAAAGTACGGAAGGTCCTTTTGAACTTAGTCTCACTATACATTTCCAGGATTTATCCCTTTTCACATATGAATCCAGCAACTCCTTTAAACTGTGGCCCCACTTCCTGACTCCCAACCCTAGCTCAATTGGTTCCTATGGGAACATGCCCTTGCCTGTTCATATCCACAAGGATCCAGGAGGGACCTATTTAGTGATGACAGCAAATGCCACTGGACATACTTCAGTCAAAGATAGGATGCCTACTGCCTAGGATACCTACTGGCAGCTGGAGAAGTACTGGTCCAATTGGCTCCGTATGCTTCTAGTGCCTGGTGGACACAGAATGTGGCTAAGACTGAGCCTGCACCCTTGAATAGGTAAACAGTATCTGATCTTATGAAAATTTTACTGATCCTACTAGCAAGATCAGAAACCTTGAAGTGATTATGGCTGTATATAACATTTCTAGGAACAACTAATAGGATCGCATTATTGTGTGGTAAATAACATGACCAAGAGTCATCACAACATAAAACAGAGCAATCACAATAAAGGATTCACAGAAACAGAGTGGGGCTCAGTTCTCAAAGACTGCTTTAATTTTATTTTGGGATATCTTAATTTGAATGGGGGGATACAGTTTTGATTGCCAAAAGTTGATAAGAAATAACATATGGCGCTTTTGAGATATTTCCAAGTGTAGGGTCTCCTATTATAAAACCAATCTGTCTCTTTACCTCATTAAGGCCTTGCATTATGAAAGAAGATAATCAAACATAGAAGTAAAGAGGGTGGAGAGCAGGGTGATAGTCAAGACTAGAGCTTCTGTCTGGTAAGCAAGAGGCCCAATTTAATCCCTACCACTTCATGGACCCCAGGTGCCAGAGCATAGAAAAAGATTTTTGGGAAATATATAGAAGTGGAAACTCAGGCCAAATATTTTTAATTTGGAGGGAACTATAAGAGAAAACAAGAGGGGTCGGAGCCATAGCACAGCAGGTAAGGCATTTGCCTTGCACCAGCCAACTAGGGCTCAATTCCCAGTATCCCAAAGAGTCCCCAAAGCCTGCAAGAGTGATTCCTGAGTTCAGGTTCAAGATTAAACCCTGAACATTACTGGATGTGGCTCAAAATAAATTCCCCCCAAAATGAAGAGGGAAAGTAAGAAAATAGGAAGTCTGAATGAGATGTCTCTCTAAAGAGACACCACCAACAAGCCAAAGGATCCACAACAAAAGAAACTTGGTGACCATCAGAGTTGAGGGGAAGAAATCTGAGTTTGAGCTTTCCCAAGTTGGCCTTTAGTTCCAGGTGATTTGGACACACCCTTTAGATTCATACCAACTATTGGAGATAAACTTGGCATCACCTGGCATTGTGATTCAGGAAGTTGGTCAGTGAGGCCACTATGAAGCCCTTCTAGTTAAAGACTGAACCACCTAACTCAAAAGCAGGAGAATTTTCAGACACCAGGGGTCTAAAGCACTGAAGAAGAAATACATAGGTTGAGAGTCCTGCCAGCCTTTCGAAAATAATTCACATTTCTGTGTGTCCTCAAGATGGATTTCCTGCTATAAATCAGGATCTTGAGAGATTTATCTAATAGGAATATTTAGGTGGAAACTCCAAGAATATTCCTGCCACTCCTTTCTGTCCTAGCCATATAATCTTTTTGCTGTTATTCTGTGGTAAATAATTTAGACTTTGTAAAGATGCTGCTAGGAGTCACTTGGATATAGGTATATCCCAAGTGTTTGAAGACATCTTGGATGAGATTCGTTTTTATGTGAAATACCTGGATTCCCTTGGAGCTATTTATCAGAACATGTTGGTCTGAAGTTAGATGTGCTCTTGAGTGATATTAATTTAGGATACATATTCATTGCCTGGGAACCAAAATATGCAGTATGAATTTGTCAGTACTGTCTTCACATTGCTGAGCATTTATTCTTGGTCTTGAAAATAGGCCATTTCAGGGTAGAAATTAAAATGTCCTCTCCCTTAAACAGTTCATTTAGATAGTGCCTATGTTTTTACAAACTCTCCATAGGTTATAAGTTACAAGACACTAAAGAAAATTGTGACTGCCTCATCACAGCCACAATTACAAGTTACAAGACACTAAAGAAAATTGTGGCTCACTCTGTCACTAGACCAGTGGACCCTGAGCTACGCCCACAGCAAGGCTGACTAGACCACAGTATCATGAGAGACAATTATCCTAGATTCTCTGAGAACATTAGAAATTCAAGACACTTCTCCAAGGGAACATCTGGAAGAAAAAAATGAGAAAAGAATGAGAAAGGCAGAAAAACTGGGGGAAGGTAGGGTAACTTGGGGTACTGGGGAAGGACTCATGGGTGGAGTGGGGAAAATGGGGGGTTGAGAGTTGAATTAAAAAGCATTTTAGATCACTATGGCATTCTAAAGAGAGTCTGCCATCTTTGACAGCTCAGGTCACCAGAACGTGTAGTTGCCATTCACCCCTCCCCCCAAAAAAGGTGGTGTGTAGTGTCTTATGGTTCCAACTTACCATCATTTAGCATTACAGAGAATTCTGCCTTAAAAGCAGACTGTTGCTGTTGCCTGGTTGTTAGGGTGACGTTAAAAAACTGTCTTTGGAGTAAGTCAGTGACATGGTTTTCATTTTTGATATATTCTATTTGCACTGGTGTGAGTTGATATCTCATTATCTTGATTTGGATTTACCTAATGATAAGTGATGTTTATTGGCAATCCACTTGTCTTCCTCTGAGATGTGTCTGCTCTTTTCCTCTCCCTGTTTAAGTTGTTTTGATTATTTTTGTTAATACTTTATATATATATATATAAATTTGTGCATCGATACTTTAAAACTATAGTAATCAAGATACCAAATGATAATTAAAAATAAGTAGTTTCTTAGCAATATAGCTACATCTCAACTTTGGCTTTGCAAGCTGAAAGACACAAAGAAAACAAGCTGCACCATTTTAAAGACAAATCTATGATATGTAAATTGTTATCACATATTGGTTCTTTGCTTGAAACACAAACAAATCTCCCAACTGTGAGTTAAGGTATCAGCTCAACAGTGAATGAGAGCATTTCTGTCATCTAACAGTGCAACTGAAATAAATCACATTCTTTAGGAGAAAGAATAGTATCTCATAGGTTCTGAATAGCATACTTCTGTCTTCAAGAAACTGGTGACAATGAATCTCTAGTTCTGAATCCTGAATGGTTGGCATATAAATACTACTATTCTCTTTCTACTTTACAAAGCCTTACAAGGTTGTAGAAGTAAAGCCCTAACTACAAAACCATATGGTGGGGGAAGGAGAGATAGTACAGTGGGTAAGACACTTGCCTTGCAAGCAAATCCCTGGTATCCAAAGCACTGCCAGGGTTACCAAGTACAGAACCAGTAGTAATCTCTGAGCATCAGGTATGATCCAAAGGCAAAAACAATGCAAATAATTAAAGATATAGATAAATTTATTTCTGGAACCAGGATAATGACATATTACAAAAAGAGTAAATAAAGTTTATGATCATAATATAGTATTCTACTGAAGAACTCTGAAGAAATGGAAATAAAAGGAATGATGGTAATAAAGTGATATTGGCAGACAAGTTTTTATTTTCATAACAATAACTCTCCCTTCAGCTGTTCATTGATGGCAACAACGAACCTCGTGGAAGGAATAGCTGTGAGTCAACAGTATGTGAATATTTCACTGCAATAGTCTGAGCTGAGAATATATGTAGACCATGAATGCCAACAACCATCCCCTTTCCCAGCACAGCAACTGAAGAAAATCAAATGTTGATATAAGTAAAGCCTCAAGAAGTTCTTTTATTTAAATGTGGTAATCAAGGTTTTACTAAGAAAAATAAAGGTATTTTGTTTTTGTGATTCTTGCCCCTCCACTGCATCAAAAACTGTAAAGAAATCCAAATCTCATTTTTTGAATTCTTTTTAGAACTTTTTCCTAATTTTTATTCTTAACCAAGAAACTTCACACAGTAAAATGACTTTTGCTATACAATTACACATATCACCTGGATGCAAAATAGAGAATATTTTTCAAATACATTTCAGGGACCCAAGAGCCATCTAAAATTTTTCTATGAGGAGGAAAGCAAAGCTCATTATTCTCCCAGGCATGTGAAGAGCATAGAAGCTTATAATGGAAAGAAAATGAAAAGAAATTAAACTAGAATAAAAGTGAGAGAGGAGGGAAGGAGAATGGCAAAATTATAATCTCTACTCCCAATACTACCATGTACTTCAAATATGAGTTTGAAAGACACCATTGGGGTGAAAAATAATTTTTATATACCACCTCATAATTTTTTATTGACTATGGAAAAAAAGAAAAACTGGAGTTATAATTAGTGACAGAGCAAAATAAAATACAAGGATACTCTGTAGGAAGAAGCAAAATTAACAGTGGATCAAGATGCGATTCAACAACCACCTGCAAAAGCATGCAAAAGTTCCAGGCCACTCTCACAGCGCCTACAACCAGAAACCTCACTGGGTAAGAGACTCAACACTGAAAAAGGACAGAACTGAATTAATTCCCACCACACATTGTTTCTCTGTGCACTTATCTATGAGTCATCCTCCTCATTACTCCAATTCAAACTGCTAACATCAGTAAATACTTTACCTCTGTATTAAAATACCAATCCCAATTAAAAACCAACAGCAACTAAAGTACTAATACGACCAGTATTTAACCACATTCAGTATAACATTTAACAGTTCAGCTAACAGTTTTCCAACACTCCTTCATTAGTTCTGATTTACTCGGTGGGAAGAAAAAAAAGTAATTGGCTCATCAACTGATATATTACACTGAAATGAGAAAACTCCACACACAAGAAAGAATGAACCAACTCAGTTTCAGTCCACCGAACCTGAAAGATGTCTTCACCAAGGCTTCTGGACTATCCAATTGAGGCAACTCATCAGCTAGGATTTCCTCTGGTGGGCGGGGATCATTGACAATTGTTGGCCTTGGTTTCTCCTTGATATTACCCGTCAGTCCATCGATGAGGGAATTCCATAGATTGTTCTGTGATTTAGACCCTGAGGTAAGAAGAAACCAGACATGTGCAGGTGAACTGTCAACACACTCCAAGTCCTACAATCCCAATTGAGGCTCTCAAAGCATGAAATGAAATAACAGATAAATCCAGAAGCTATGATTTTTACCGTAACATGGGATAGGGACATTATTTATATGCAAATGCAGAAATGAACTAATACTAAAGATTTTGAGTCATAGTTAAGCATTAGGAACATAGCCTAGAAATATTTAATATATCATAGAAATATTTTATATAATCAAATATGTTTTATTTTAATATTTAAAATAATTATTTCTGCTATTTATTTTATTTATAATAATAATAAAATGTATGTCTGTTGCAGCACCATTCGCAATAGCCAATATCTGAAAACAATTTAAGTACCCAAGAACAAATGATTGGGATAAAACGACTCTGGTATATATCTGCACAATGGAATGCTATTACCTGAAATCTAAAGATGATATAATGAAATTTTCTGCCATGTGGATGAATATAAAGAGGACTATGCTGAGAGAAGTAAGGCAGAGGGAGAGGAACAGTCAAAGAATGATTTTTCTCTCATATGTGGGGCACACTGAAACATATTGAGGGCCACCAAAACTGAGAACTGGTTTTCAGTAGGAAACTCACACAGGGAAGAAATGGAGATTAGAATAGGATGAGATACATTGGGACAATGGTGGAGGCAAGCAGACACTTTGGTGGAGGGTGTGGTTCTGAAAAGATTATTGCTAGAAATTCTCCCAGTAACAGTTTTGAAATCATAAGATGTAAAATGAGATAAACTTTTAAACAGAGAAATATATATTGAGGCATTGGAATGATGATCAATTTCATTTCTCAATAGAATTTCTATTAGCTTAAATATTCAGCAAATTAGAAACATTCAAAGGACTACCATTTCAGATTACGATACAAATATTCACATACAAGTCATTTATATATATATTCTGCTTCCCCAAAGCACTAAGTTCCAACATTATGCTCAATGGATACCCCCACCAACAGGACCTATTTTTTTTTTTATGTCGGCTATGTTGATAGGCTAATTCCACCTAGGAATTCCTGAAGCACCCACTTCAGCTCATACTATTTGAATGAGTTCCTACAAGCATGCCCCAGTTCTAGAACCTATATAGTTTTGTGGGCTATCTTATGCTTAAAAGATCTAAATATAGTGATGTAGGAACTTAGAAAGAAAAGGTAACTCACATGTTGTGGTGGATACACAGAAAATACAATGACCATAGGAAAATTTTTAAAGCTAGAGAGAGTAAGAAAGTGTGATCCAGAGGTTCTGATTTTATTGGAATTTATGTTCGGGTTGCCTTTTGTTTCATGGGTTCCAAAATAATTTTATGTCAATCAAGAAAAATTTCAAGCATATTAATAGCAGGAAACAGAGCCATTCCAACTCAAGAAATTCAAGAGAGTTTTTCTGAAGTCTTAGCCATATATCTTAATAAGATCTAGTCCTATTAATGATGGTCTGGCTCTGTGTTAGCAAAGGTCTGTTCTATGTTAACTAAGGTCTGGTTCTAGGAAGAACAGTATCAGCAGCCTGTTTCCTTAAATTTGATCTAAGTGAAACCTTAAAGTAAATTGTCTGCCATTTCCCTTCATTCTTTCATTTATTCATTCCATATGCACATATTGAATTCCCTAGAAATGTCATCTTCAATTTTGGGCCCAAGAGATAGAAAGATGAATGAGACTTAAGGAGCACAGAAGCAAAAAGCCATCAGACTTAATGGGGAAATACACTATAACTAAGGGCTCATCTACTCTGCCTCAGGTTTGAGAGAAGTTTCTCAAAGAATATGATTGGATTAAAAGTTGGAACAGATCTATGGGGCTGGTGAGGTGGCGCTAGAGGTAAGGTGTCTGCCTTGCAAGCGCTAGCCAAGGAACAGACCACGGCTCATCCCCCAGCGTCCCATATGGTTCCCCCCTCCCCGAAGCCAAGGGCGATTTCTGAGCGCTTAGCCAGGAGTAACTGCTGAGAATCAAATGGGTGTGGGCCCCCCCAAAAAAAAACAAACAAAACCAAAAAAAGTTGGATCAGATCTTTCAGCAAGTGAGGAATAAAGAGAATATTAAAAAGCACCCCAATATCTGCAAAGGTTTAGGTACAACAGAACAATTTGTTGACTGGAGCTTCTGTCAAGTTAATAAAGAAAATGCTGATCATTTCATATTTTCTTTGCAAAAAGAGTAAAGCAAAAAAGAGTCAAAGACCCTTAAAATATACTTGTATTAAATTAGCAAGTTGTATATATTCCTCACTATTTTAGGTATATCTGGATTATTAATAAATTGCATACTCATGACAAAGCACCAATAAATTCATAATCACTTTTTCACCATTTTAACCAGTAGGTCAGAGTCAAGTGACTTAAGTCGTCTCTCCATTAAGGACCCCAAATATAATAACAGCCCTCAAAGTCATTTGAACAGCCAAAAATATACATTTCAACTTAAAAAAAAATAGAAGCTGACTCAGTTTTTACAGACTGCATTGCAGCTATAATTAACCATGACTTCATACTGGCCAATGCAAGTTTATTGCTTATTTGTTTTGTTTTGTTTTGTTATTTTTTTGAGGGGGGCACATCTGGTGACTCCTGGATATGCGCACAGAAATTGCTCTTGGCTTGGGGGACCATATGGGATACTGGGGATCAAACGGAGTTTCGTCCTGGGTCAGCTGCTGTGCAAGGCAAATGCCCTACCACTGTGTTATCGCTCTGACTCCATAGTGCCTATTTCTAAATTAAAAATTAAACAATAAATACATAGATTTTTTATCCCTTTAAACTTGGTTTTCTTGGAGCAGGTGATATAGTACAGAAAGGAATGTTCTCTCACTTTGTGCATGGTCAGATTGGGTTCAACCCTGGTATCCCATATAGTCACTCGAGCCCCACCAGAATTGATTCCTGAGCACAGAACCAGGAGTAAGTCCAAAGCACTATTGAGCGTAACCCAAGATTGAAAAACTTGATCTTTTCCTTTACTCTTATTTCTTTTCTTTCTTTCTTTCTTT
>PVKC010024241.1:0-16950 GCA_004027635.1 Crocidura indochinensis | reverse complement strand
AACGCTTTACCTCCATGCTATCTCCCGGGTCCCTCAAGTTATGTTCTAAGAGAAACAAAATGCCCAAGATTAAGGAAAATACACAAACCACATGGATTTGACTCTGTTAAAATGCCACTGGAGAGCCTGGCTCAGTCCCTGTGACAGGATAGGGCAGCACAACCAGGGCCCTGTTCCAAAGGGGCAGCTCCATGCCCAGCCCTAGGTTGCAGCCCAGCACACTCTCTGCCCCTGCTGAAGGCCACTGCTGTGAGCACCAGAGCCCCGGCTTTTCCATTAGAGGACCAGAATGGAACAGGGAGTTGTATGAAGGTTCTAGCCTGCAGCTCCAGAGATACTCTGCTCTCTGCTTCCTGACCATTCCTAAGCCCCAAAAGTTTGTGCTAATTTTTTCCCTGGGGCACCTCACTTGCCCCAGGCTACGTTTCTCTGTGTCCTGTTACCTTTCAGGTCTCCTAGTTCCTCTTCAACTATATAAGCATTGTTGGAATGGAATAAAGTATCTCTGGCCATGAGCCTGGGACCTGTTCTTACCTGGTCATCAGCTGAGGGAGAATGTCTCAGTCCCAAATACAATGGGGGATGGAAGGTTGACCCTGCCCAGCTGACAGGGTCTGCACAGAAAACTGCGGATTTCCTCAAAACTAGAAAATGGAACTATAGTTCTCAGTTCAAAATAGCATTTTGTCTAAAACAGAAAAACACTCATTGAAAACACTGAATGAAGCTGAGGCTGCTGTGAATAGAATATGACCTGCTCATTGCTATTTTGGCTATTGTCTCCCCTTTTTACTTTGCTGTGTGAACATGACTACTGCCATAGTAGGCTTGGCCTAACAAGAAGGGAACCAGGCCTTGAGCACACAACTACTTCCTGGAACATTTCAGGTGCATTTCAAGAAACAACCCTACCAGGCTTAAGTAAGCCAGCAATAAACAAAGGAATGCGGGCAATAAATCTATCTAACTGCAACAAGTGGCCTGAGGGTGTGAATTCCTCCTTCACTAACCAGTTTATAGATTTAAAGGTTAACTACCCAGTAGAACATCCCCTACACTCCCTATAAAAAGGGCCTGGGAGTCGCCACCTTGAGAGGGGTGCAGTCCCAGCATTCAGGGACTCTGAATAAACTACTATGCTTTTGCATTGCTGACCCTCCCATCATGGTCTCTTTGGGTTGATCTGGAGTTCAGAGTTAACACTGCAAAAAAACAAAAGCATGTCAGAAGTGAATCAGTCTCTTGCTGCTGCTGATTTGCTCTTGCTGACCTTCTATGTGAACTGTTGCTCACTAGGACAATTGGCTGTTAAAAGACCCTTAGTTCAAGGACTTTTCCTGATCCATGACTACAGTTTTTCAGACTCCATAACAGGGCCCCTCAAAGGCTGAAGCTGTGCTCCAGATCTTATCAACCTTCCACCCCCGCCATCAGAATATTTCAGAAGACTTAAGGGAAATGTATATTTCCTTCACATATTTCTTTAGATGTATTTTTTAATAAGTATAATTCTTGTTGTGTATTTCCTTATGTAAATGTAGCTTTCTCATCCCTTTTTCTAATCTGTTTAGTAGGAAATTCTAGTAGATAAGTTTGCCTTGGGTTCTGAATTCATTAGAACCAGGTTATAAGGACTGTTTAGCTTATAATTTTACCCCCATGTGCAACAGTAGTTTCATGTGATGTTGTTTCTTATTTTGCATAGGCACAATAAAATGGGGGAAATCTTAGGTAGAGAAAGAAGTTCTTTTTTTTTTTTTTTGGTTTTTGGGCCACACCCAGTGACACTCAGGGGTTAATCCTGGCTATGCGCTCAGAAGTAGCCCCTGGCCTGGAGGATCGAACCGTGGACCATCCAAGTAGCGTGGTAAGGCAGGCACCTTACCTCCAGCGCCACCGCCCGGCCCCAGAAAGAAGTTCTTATCTAATATGGATAGGACATAAATGTTATATTGCTGAGGGGTCTTTGACTCTGAATATTTATCACAGTGACTTGACTAAGGCTTCAGTTAATCAGACATTGGCTGTTCACCTCCAAACCTTGGATCCTATATTTGGAACTGGCATAGTTTTCTCTACTATGGCAGGCCCCAATACTACCCTGGCACCAACTTGCTCCAGAGTGGGTTCATATGACACCCTGATGACTTGGAAACAGCAACAACTTGCGTTCAGGGCAGGTTTCCCTGCATTACCAAGCTAATGGTGAGACAAAACCAGAAGACGCTCCATGACATCCTGACTTCAACATAGGATCTATACAAAAGTCAAGATCTTAAATTACAGAAGCCTAACTTCAACAACCATGATTGAGGAGAACTTTTAATGGGACCATGAAGAAAGACTGATGTTAGACAATTTAGTAAGCCCAGAGCCTCTAATTTGTCTTAAGTCAGGATGCTTCATGGGTAGGGTCTCTCTGTTTTTAGGGCTAAGGTTTTTCCTTTCTATTTTCCCCAATTTTTGCTATGCCTATGTTAAAGACTGCCAACCTACCCTTTTTCTTCTTTTTTCTTTTTATCTTTTAAATAGGGGCTCCTTTTCATAGAACACTGAGATACAGATTACTTTGCTCTACCTCTCATATTTCTGCATTTTTCTTTAAAATTAAGAAGGAAAGAGAAAAGAAAGGATAGAATCCAGGGTCCAAATGATCTCAGATGTATTGGTAGAAAAAAAAAAGGACAGAACTAAATACCAAGCCAAAGTCAAAAACAATAGAATCAAGGGAACTAAACTTAACAATCTAAACTTAAATGGGCCTGTTTTACTGGCAGGCCAGGGGGTAAAGGGTGGTGGTATAGGTTGCACTCTAGATTTATTGGTAGAGGGAGATCAACACTAGTGGGGGGAATGGCCCTGATTCACTGTATATCTGAAAATCAACTATAAAGGACTTTGTTGTAGCTCACAGTGGTTTCAATAAATTTTTTTTTAAAAAAAGAAATGAATCAGTCTCAAGTCCCCAATCCTAAGAGAGTTAGTTGTCTTAACACTAAATTGGCAATAAAAAAAAAAAAGTCTACATTAATGAGTTGTCAGATATCAACAAAATTTCCAGACCCAGTTCACAAAACTGCAGGATTGAAAAAAGCCTTGGTCAGAGAATCTCATCAAACAGCCAACAATGGCAGCAGAGAAGCAAACACTAAACTGCCAAGAAATACAACTTCACGTATATGGAGAGTATTATGCTGAATGAGATGAGTCAGAGGAAGAGGGATAAAATGATCACAATCATTTGTGCCATATTACATAAAAAGATATTGTTGTAATGATATCCACAAACAATCTCCAGAGATGAGAGCTATGAGGACCAATCTATCGTTAGGAGCAGAGAAGTGCAGTTAGTGTAGAAAAGGGAACAAAGTGACAATAATAGTTGGAAATGATCACTCTGGACAAGTAATGATTACTGAAAGGAGATGATAATATTCATGATACTCCTTCAGAAACAATACTTTAGTAACAAACCAGTGTCCAAAAGAAAAATAATAAAAAGGAAGAAAGAGCAAACGAGACAGAAGAAAATATCTGCCAGAGAAAGGAAGAGGGGAGAACAGGAAGGAGAATAGAAAGAAAACTGGGGATATTGGTGATGGAAAATATGCACTGATGAAGGATTTCATAGATGGCATTGAGCTGAAGCTCAATCATGAAGAGCTTTTTAGCTGTAGGGAAAAAAAACTATTATGAACAACCTTTTAAACCATGGTGTTCAACTAAAGTGATTTTTAAATATCTATGATAAAAGGAGTAAAAAAGAAATACACCTTCATGACATAAGCCTTCAAAGGGGCTACAGATCAAGTTTGGCAGGTGTTTGTCTTGCACGTGACCAACCTGAGTTCAAACCCTGGTATCCCAAGCCTATGAGGACTGATTCCTGAATACAGAGCCAGGAGTAACCCCAGAGTCAGGAGTGCCATGGCTGTGCCCAACCCTCCAAAAAAAAGAAAGGTGAAGATTATAGTATAAAAAAAATACCTGTATATCAACTAAAATTAAAAGCCTATTAAAACATAAATCCTGAAAGTTCATTTAAAGTCACAGATCCTTTTTGACTAGATGACAAAATTTACTTAAGTTTTGTACTTAGAAGTGCATATATGCAGGAGGCAGGAGCAAGAGTACAGTGGAACAGTTCTTGCTATGCATAGAGCTGATGACTTGGGTTCTATTCCTGTCACACCATAATGGCCAAGCAGTACCAGGAGTGATCCCTGAGAACAGAGCAAGGAGTAAATCCTAAAAACAACCAAGTGTGGCCCAAAACAACCAAAAAAGGGGAAGAAATTCATGTATGCAGAAACACTTTGGTATTTAATGAGTTTCAAAACTCAACAAGGGTTCCAAACTCAAGGTTAAGATTCCCTACTTACAAAAAAGAATTCCTACTTGAGGGGGCCAGAGAGATAGACCCGATTTAGATCCATTCCAGAGTCCTCTGATCCCACCAGTAGTAACCCCTTACTGAGCACTGCCAGGTATGACCTCAAAACATACAAACAAAAAAAGAATCCCCACTTTATAGTAGCCACCAAATTTAGAAACAGGACTCATTTGAGTGTTGGGGAGATACTTCATTGGATAAGTAAGGATGGGGAGGGTTTATGGAGGTTAAAGAATGAACAGAAGGGCAAAGAGAAGCCAACTGAGCAAGTTCTTGGAAGGAACCATGAAAGAAGGAAAAATACAGAATCTAGAAGGTAAGATGAGACTGTCATGAGAGAAATTTGTTTAATGAGAAAATTCTGACACTAGAAAAATACTCATCTCCTAGCACAAGACCTTCACAACAGGTGCATCACTATAAGAACACTCTAGTCTCTTCCCAGTTTGCTGTATTTATTAAAGCAAAAAAAATCATTTGATAAATTATGAAAAACTAAAGTCATAGTCACATTTAGGTCAAATATTCTTTGCATCATGATTAGACAAATAAGTATTAACGTTTGAGAACAACATTTTCAATATATACTTTCCTATATGAAAAGCAAATATGCATGCATAGGAAATTGTCTTAATTTTTGATTTACAAATCAAACACTTTATATTTCCCTTTTTTTGTTGTTTTTTCTTTTATTTTTGGGCCACAACTGGTGACACTCAGGGTTACTCCTGGCTATGAGCTCAGAAATCGCTCCTGGCTTGAGGGACCATATGGGATGACAGGATTGAACTGAGGTCCATCCTGGGTCACCTACGTGCAAGGCAAATGCCCTACCACTGCGCTATCACTCAGGTTCTATATTTCCCTTTTTTTGTTTGAAAAATATTTTATCTAAACTTTTAAAGCCTTGCTAAACATATTTACAGAAGTTTTATAATTTTTTGTTTTCTAAGGAGAATTTAATTTATAATTCAGAATAGTTTATTACTTACCATGGAATTGACCTCCCAAAACAGTCACACCATCTATTACAGCCTCTGAAAGTTTCTTACTGCTAGGTCTAGGAAAGAAAAAATATATACCATCTTGAAACCAGTAGAGCTGTCATTTAAAAAAAGAAAAAAACAAGCACAGAAATTTTGTGTAAAAAAGTTTCAGAATTGGTTCATTGTCACTAAAATAAAAACTGTCAACTTCAAAATGTTGAAAAAAATAGGTAAATTCTAAGCATTTTCCAGTAGCCTCTCATTATATAGTTCTAAGAATGATTTCTGGCTTCAGAGTAGATATAAAGATGATTTAACTATACCACATCAACAGAGACATTGCGTAAATAAATTTACAGTTAATACTAAATGTACATACTGCACAAAACTTCAGTTCTGGGAATTAAACTACCAAGAATAGAGAACTTTTTTCTTTCTCTCTCTCTTTTTTTTTTTTTTTTTTTGGTTTATTTTGTTTTTGAGCCACACCTAGTGACGCTCAGAGGTTACTCTTGGCTATGCACTCAGAAATCTCTCCTGGCTTGGGAGACCATATGGGATTCCAGGGTTCGAAGCCAGGTCTGTCCTAGGTCAGTGCTTGCAAGAAAAACACCCTACTGCTGCGTTATTGCTTTTATAAAAATCAAAACAAATAATCCAACAGAAAATAAAACAGATCATAACATAGCTATTTTGTAGAGAGAGATATTCTACATCAGTGACTCACTTTTCAATACAACCAGTTAGATCTTAGTACCTGTGTACCAGTGAAAACAGGAAAAATATTTCATATTGTTAACACAGAAAAAGTATTATTAATAGTACTATTTTTAAATGGTAGTTTTAAAGACTAGTACCATAAAATTAAATTTTCCATATGTACTATATGATATGCAGCAATAACTACTGTGAGAAACAGCAGGAAAATTCTTCAGGGACAAAATCGTTGGCATAGTTTGAAAATAATTGTTCTATCTCATTTAGATAATTCAATAGGCAGAAACAAAAAAAAATGTAGGCTGGTTTTACTGTAGGGTCATTTCAGCACTTAGTCAATTTAGCCTAAAACTACTAATAGTGGTATTCTTGCAATATGTGATGTTAAACACCAGCCAAGAAACAGAAATTTCATTAGAAAGCTGAGTGGCAGCACATACACTAAAATTGGAATGATACAGAGATTAGGATGGGCCCTGTGCAAAGATGACACACAAATTCATGAAGCGCTCCATATTTTTTTAGGAAAAAAAAAAAGCTGAGTAGAAATTTTCTTCAGGAAAAAAAAAAAACAGACTAAAACCACTTATTCAGCAGGGCAGAGTATTTCTACTTAGGATATATTTAATCTACTATTTTTTTTTATTTTGGGGTCACACCCAGCAGCGCTCAGGGGATTCTCCTGGCTCTACGCTCAGAAATCGCTCCTGCAGGTTCGGGGACCATATGGGATACCTGGATTCGAACCACTGTCCTTCTGCATGCAAGGCAAACACCCTACCTCCATGCTATGTCTACGGCCCCTAATCTACTATTATTTGTTGTTGTTGTTGTTTTGGGCCACACCTGATTGATGCTCAGGGGTTATTCCTGGCTAAGCGCTCAGAAATCGCCCCTGGCTTGGGGGGGGGGACCATATGGGATGCCGGGGGGATGGAACCGCGGTCCTTCCTTGGCTAGCGCTTGCAAGGCAGGCACCTTACCTCTAGTGCCACCTCGTTGACCCTAATCTACTATTTTTTAAAATAAAAAGTTTAGTTTATCATTTCTGAAATAGATATGATAGTGTGTTCTATGAACTCCAATGGGAGAAAATTATGACCTATTATGATATGAATGTATGAACCAATATTAACAGCACATAAATCTCTAGAAATAGTTTTAATTATGTATCCTGACTCTATAGGGGAAATTAACCTACAGAGAAATAAAGGGGAGGGAACCATTTAAGTACATTTCTCAGGACAGAAAATATTTTATATTCAGGTAACACTTCCAAAAATCCAGATAGGCTGGGGTCAGAGAGATAACACAACAGTAGTGTGTTTGCCTTGCAAGTGGCCAACCCAGGACCAATGGTGGTTCAAATCCCGGCATCCCATATGTTCCCCCATGCCTTCCAGGAGCAATTTCTGAGTGTAGAGCCAGGAGTAAACCTGAGTGTTGCCAGGTGGGGCCCAAAAACAAAACAAAACAAAAAAAAATAAATAAAAAAATCCAGGTAGGTCACATAATTCCATAGGTGAAGACATGGCAGTCCTGAAAGATTTAATAAGCAGCTCAAATCATATAGTGTCAAGTTGCAGTTTGGAATTCAAAAGGCCTCAGTAAGTGGGTGCTACAGATGGAAAAGGCCAGGGAGGTGAAGAGGATTCGAGGACAATTCCAGTCTCTTCCTCTCATGATTATAATGATTATAAACACAAAAAGTGACCCGACCAGTGAGATCTGGTCCCCAAAACTGCTGTTCCTAGCATCTGACAGTCACCTGGTATCTCTACCAATCACAACGAAGGAGTCATGGTGCAGATTCACAGCCTCTTTCTCGCTGATGTCCATTAACACTCTCAGCACATCTTGCTCTTCAGCATTTGCCAAATGGGTAGCATGTTCCTCCCAGCTCAGGGCCAACATTTCACCCAAAGGATCAATCAATTTCACACCATTGTCTTCCTTGAAAGAGAAACAACAATCATCTGTGCAGATTCTAAAGGCCATCAGTGAGTTTTCTGAAACTGTTTCTTTCTCAATTGAAATAAGCAATGAGTAATACAGTGAAAACATAGCCCTGAATCTCAATAATCCTAACTCATGTATCAATTAAATAGAAATCCTATTACTTCAATCTTACTTTTGAAAAATTTCAGGTTGCACATAATTTGCTGATTCTTATGCAGTGATAGCTCAGTAGTGCTAATATCCAAAAACCTAAAAGTCATTATACTACATGAGCTTTATAAAAGGAACAAAGGAGTCTATGTTAAAAAATAATAACAGGGTCGGAGAGACAGCAAAGAGGTAATGCATTTGCCTTGCATGCAGAAGGTCGGTGGTTCAAATCCCGGCATCCAATATGGTCCCTGTGCCTGCCAGAAGCGATTTCTTAGCATAGAGCCAGGAGTAACCCCTGAACGTTGCCAGGTGTGACCCAAAAAACAAATAATAATAATAATGATAATAATAATCATAATAATAACAGAAACAGCTAATGCTGGCAGTGATGGGAGTAAAAAGAAGCCTCATTCACTGTTGATGGGAATGTTGTTGCTAATGGAGCCTCTATGAAAATTAGTAGGAAAGATTCACAAAAATTAAACATGGAACTCCAATATGATCACTCCTTGTATCTAAAACCAGTTATGTGAAAATATATAAAGGTATACCTATACTCATTGCAACCTTATTTACAATAGTCAGAATACAAAATTACTCCATATACTTTTAGACAGAAGAACGAATAAAGCAGCTGGAAAACAGAATGCTATCCAGTACTAAGAAAAGATGAAATCATGTCTTTTGCTGCAATTTGGGTGGAGTTAGAGAAAATTGTTTTACACAAAATCAGTCTGAGACTGAAGAACAAATAACATATGATCTCATGTGTGGTGTAAAAGAAAAGCAAAAAAATAGACAGAGGAAAGTCAACAAGCATGCGGGCTTTAAATACAAACTGAGGTTAGTAAGTAAGAGAGGAAGAGATAAATTCTAAGTGACACCAGGGCGGTGGTTGACTTGGACCCTCTGCTAGTGATGGAGGGGCAGTAATTTTAGGTACCACAAGCATGAAAGTAAGCACTATTACAGCATATTATCTCAACTACAATACTACAGTTTGGTTTTTAAATGTATATATATAATGGGGCAGGGAAGTACAAGAGAGAAAAAGCACAAGTTTGGGCTCAGGAATGTGACTCAGTACTTAAGCACAAGCTCCAAACCAAGAAGCTGTGAGATGAATTCCTGACACCTTCTCACACACTGCCAAAAACCATCAAAACCATCCCAGGCTCCAAGTCCAGGCATTAGAACCAAGTGTGTGCCCACCCTCCCCACTCCACAATAAGTGCAACCCTAAAACACAACAAAAAGATAGAGACGGCGAAAAAGAAAAACAGTGAAGTTCAGAGTGAATGCCAGCTGAAGGAAACATTTAATGTTCTAATTGTTCAACGTGAGAAAACCTCACATCAAAAATATAACATCCTGCAAAAGGCATGGAGAAAAGGAATGTCTCATGCACTACTGGTAGCAATGTAAACTGGTACAACTTTTTTGAAAAGCAGTATAAAGGCTTCCTTAAAAAACAAAGAATAAGTGAGCAGGGTATTTGCCTTGTATGAAGCCAGCCTGGGTTTAATCCCAGGCATTCCCAATGGTCCCAGACCCTGACGAGAGTGATTTCTAAGCACAAAACCAGAAGCAATCCCTGAACTCTGCTGGGTTTGGCAAACAAACAAAAAATATAAAGCTAGAGATAGTATAGGAGGTAAGGTGCTCTAACCTACAGAATTTTATCCTACCACTACTACCACTACTTTTGCTGCAGTAACAAAAATCAAAGGCCTGAGCAACCTATCAGGAACATATTAATTAAACCATGTAATACTGAGCTACAGGTAGTAGAGAATGAAACTGCTGAACTAGTGATGAAGGAAATACTTTGGGACCAAGAGGTGATTCAGCAGGTAAGGTGTGTGCTTATCTTGCATGTTGCTGACCCTGTTTGATTCTGCTCTTGGTCCCTCAAGCATCACTAGGAGTGATCCCTGAGCAGCACAGAGGCAGAATCCTGCGTACTGTCGAATATAGCACCCAAATAAAAACAAACAAAAAGAATACTTTGTTCGTGACATTTAAATTAACAATGTCATGAACACTGAAATCATTTGGCTTTATCAATATTCTTTCCAAAGTATACTTTCAGGTTACCTGAATCACCTACATTCAGAATAAAAAATGTTCCCTACAGAAAACCTATCTGAAATGGTAAATAACGATTTCAAACATTTGTCCTTTCTTTCCCTCACCATACTTCTAGTCTCCTAATCAGTCTGCTAATTTAAGAATCTTGTCACAGTTAATTAACAATAGTGTCTCAGTTTGGAAGGACACTGTTCTATCTCTAACAGGATGGATCTCTTCAAAACATAAATCATCTCATTCCCTCCACACTTTCTGAAAAGTCATTGGGTAATGACCACCATTAAAAAAAGTTGCTTCATATCCAAAGGTCCATGCAAGCAAAGAGGCACATTCCTAGATTAGAATTTGTACTAACTGTCAAACTGCTCAGGTACTAAAATTTGCTCTTGGAAGCAAAGGTTTGCTTTATCAAAGCTCTAAGGACATTAATTACCTCAGGGTTGTGAGATGCTGTTACCATGACTCCTATTGTAGATTTTGTCTGCTTGGATCTCAGGACAGCGAGTAATCCCATGCGAAACATGACATGATCAAGATGTTCTGCTTTTGACCGAAATCCAGCAGTCCCATACTGAAGAGTGAGTCCTTTGGGCTTGACATGCAATGCTGAGTATTTTATAATAGTATTGGAATCCATGTCTACAAAATGAAGGAACAGTTTTCCAGTATAAGAAACCTTCCATGGGCCATCTGCTTGAGACATTTCAAATTAGCAGGTCTTCATTCTGAACTTCCCCCAAAGAAATATATTTGAGCGGGAAAAGAATGGCAGAATAAAGTGCTGGAAATTAACTTCCCTAGAAGATTGTACTGTCAATCCGAGGCAGAAACCAGACTCAACGTTTTCCGTTTCAGTGCCAGAGATACTCCTGAACGCACCAC
Source organism: Crocidura indochinensis (assembly GCA_004027635.1). Classification (NCBI taxonomy): domain Eukaryota; kingdom Metazoa; phylum Chordata; class Mammalia; order Eulipotyphla; family Soricidae; genus Crocidura; species Crocidura indochinensis. The sequence goes on along the minus strand of PVKC010024241.1, from coordinate 5,769 downwards.
AAACTTTCAACGATTCACTCAACTAAAATGAGACTCCCACACCTCAACTCTACCTTCTATAAGTTTTCTATAAGGAGATAAAAGTTTCCTCACTGTATAAATGAGAAAATTTAAGCCATGGCCTTGTTTAAATAACCTAAACTAGCAAGTACTTGGTGTTGTCACCAAATGTCAGATGAGCTGGAACCATAAAACTATACTTATAAAACTATGCTATATGCAGGGGTCTCAAACTGGCGGCCTGCGGGGCATTTGTGGCCCTCCCTACAACATTTTGTGGCCCTTCCCTAGAGGAATCTTTTTTGTTTTGTTTTAGTTGTTTGGGTCATACCCTCAATGTTCAAGGCTTACTACTGACTTTGCACTCAAGGATCACCCCGACTTTGCCTCCTGCGGCCCGCAGGTAAATTGAGTTTGAGACCTCAAAGCAACTGCCTTGCATGAGGCTCACCCAAGGGTTCCATATTTGCTACCCTGTTTGGTGGGACTCACAAGTGAGTCCCACCAGGAGTGATTTTTGAGCATAGAAATCTGTGTGGTTCTGTTGCTATTCTTCCCCCATACCGACAAAAAGTCAAGAAATAGTAAACAAAGGACAACTTGCCTCCTCTCCCAAATACCCAGACCTCCAATGTACAATACAACGGACTTTCCCATTTTCCTTAAGAAGTGGGGACACCCTTCCAAATTTACCTCTGAAACATGTAGCCTCCCTTCCTTTTCACTTCTCATCTTAAATACCAAAACACTGACCCTCAACCTGCTGGTACTTCCTTCTCTTGAGCTACTCCAAGTCTAGGAGTAACTCGGGTTTCCAAGTTCTCAGGAATAGCTAGGTGCTATTATTCACTGTAGCCCACGAAAGATGCCAAGAGCGGTCTCAGAGTTCCTCCCTACCAGTCAGTCCTCTCCTTGACATCCCCACTGTCCTTTATGCTTCAGTGCACCTTAAAGGAATTCTGTCGTAGCAAAACTTGTATTCAACAGGCTCCTTTCAGTTCAGCTTTCAGGAGCTGAAGGCAGAAAGGCCAAATGCTTCCAGGCTTCCCAAGCTCCCGGTTCCTAAATACCGAGCTTTCTAATGCTCCATTAAAAGTACAATTTTTGCAAGTTCGGTTTGGCTCTTTCAAAGCGTATCCATCACAGCGGTGGGGCGTTTGCCTTGCATGTGGCCGACCCTGTAGGGACCCAGTTCAATTCCTAGCATCCCATCTTATCCCCCCACCCCAGCCAACCAGGGGCGATTTCTGAGTGTAGAGCCAGGAGTAACACCCCCGGAGCGCCGCTGGGTGAGGCCCAATCACCGATCAATCAACCAATAAAGTTTAAAAAAATAAAAAATAAAATAAATAAAAGTGTACCCATCTTCCCTCCCATGGGGCTCCCCGCCCAGCACCCCGAATCACAGCACATTTCCGGGCACACCCAAGCCGGAGACAACACCCTCCTGGCCATGCCTGTTCCAGGACCCTCGGGGCCGGCCCAGCAGCCAGATCCCGTCCAACAGCGGCGAAGAGGTGTGTCCCGCGCGTGGCCGGAGGGTCAACCATGCACCAGCCCGCGGGATCGGGTAGAGAGAGAGCGAGAGAGGGATCCGCAGTCAAGGACGCTCCGCAGCCGCCACGGGGCTGTCGCTCCACTCACCTCCGCGGCGCAGGCACAACTGCGCTCCTGGAACCCGCAGACGTGGCCTAGCGTGACTTCCGGCTCGAGCCACGCCCCTCAGCCAATCACGAAGAAGAGTCCGCGAGCCCGCCCCGCCCCGCCAAAGACGCCGCTAGGTGCCCGCCCACCCAGCTGCGGCTTCTGGGTTGGTCTCCTTTGAGTGAGCTGCCACGGTGAGGGCACCGCGCTGGCCCGGGACTTTGTCCGAGGGAAGCTGACCCGCAGCCCCGTGTGCACACTTGATGTGCGGGGACAGCGGGAAGCCCGGGTCCTTGGTCTCCAAAAAGGGAGACCAGCCTAAGCTCTGGGAAGACCGTGCTCAGAGGCGGCCTAGTTCCTGCGCCTCTTCTCGAATCTCGGGTCCCTCCCCTCTATCTCGTTTCCAAAAAAAAAAAAAAAAAAAAAAAAAAGACCGGTTTTCTGATCACTGCAGTTCGCGGAAAATGTCACTTTTCCTTTATCTGGACATGATTTCTCCAAAGCTGTGCTGGCCCCTGCCAAAGCGGAAAGGCCCAGAGGGAGTCTCTTTGAGAGGGAGTCTCTTTGACGACTGCCCGCCCTCAGTGCTATGTGGCATTGAGGGCGGTTCCCGAGTGCCCAGCCTTGCTCACTCAAGGCCTCTGCTTGGGGCAAACAGCTGGGTGGTCCACGAGTTTGGGGCTCCTGGAGGCCTCGCTCTGCTCTCCACCTGCCCTTCCCAGAACTCAGACCTGCAGGGCATCTGCAGGAGTGTCCCCCCTCTACTTGCAAAGCGAGCTTGCTTGTCCTTGATTGTGAGGGAGGATTCCATATCTAGATGTCAAGAGTGGGGTGGAGGGAAAGGGGCGGGCCGGGAATCTGAATTTTCATTCAATATACTTTTGGGGGGATGTTGCTTCTACTAGATTTGGGGATCTGCAGATAAAGAGTGTAATTGTCCTACTTTGTGCCCCTAGCTCTTGACATCTAATGTTCCTGCAAAATCAACTCTACATTTTCGGAACATTTCGGAGATTTCTCTGGACACACCAGTGACAGTTACAAAGCCAGTGTCCTGGACCTTTCCAGGTTTCCCGGACAGTTGAGGTGGAGGCTTCATGGCTGCTTCAGTGAAAGAATGCCTTCAGCTTCAGCTACTAGAAATGGAAATGCTATTTTCCATGTTTCCTAATCAAGGAGAAGTAAAACTCGAAGATGCGAATGCCCTGTCGATTATAAAGCAATATGTGGAAGGCACCAGGAAGGCACTACCACCAAAAATTGAATTTGTAATTACTCTGTCGATCGAGGAGCCCAAGGTGAGTGGTCTGTGTTCTTTTATTGTTGCTAGGTTCCTGTATTTTTATTGGAAACATTGGAAGATGAGTTTAGTTTTGAAGGAAACAGTGAATAATCCGAGTGCATGTTTGTTCATTTCTAAGGCAAATATAGGATGTGTTATCTGTCAGAACTATCTTGAATTTTACATAAATTGCACACCTTCTAACAAACCTTATTTTTACTTTTCTATACTTCACTTATCTAATATTTCACCAACTGAACTATTGTAGCATATACTATATCTTCTATGTATATATGATTTTAGAAGTCTAATACTGCCTCTAGCAAAACTACTCTTTAGGTACTGAATGTTTTTTGGTGGCACCATATTACAAAAAGCAAATATACAAACTAAATACTAAAAATGGATTCACCTTTCTCCTCTGATCCATTTGTTGTATAGCACAGATGGGCCACCAGACTAAAAGATGTGACAATCATCACCTTATATTCATGAGTAATAATTTCTACTCATCCTTCAGGGTCTTCCTGGATTCTCAGACTGGATCTAGTCCCTTTAGATACAAATTAAAGAGTCAATGCTTCACACTATTGAAATAAATACACTCAATGTATAATATTTGTTAATGTCTGTCATTAGTCTCTATGCTTAATAGAGGACAGAAATGGTATCTAGGGGCCCGGGAGATAGCATGGAGGTAAGGCGTTTGCCTTTCATGCAAAAGGTCATCGGTTCAAATCCCGGTGCCCCATATGGTCCCCCGTGCCTGCCAGGAGCAATTTCTGAGCATGGAGCCAGGAGTAACCCCTGAGCACTGCCGGGTGTGACCCAAAAACCAAAAAAAAAAAAAAAACAGAAATGGTATCTAGCAACTTCCTTACCTTTACACTGTACTTCTTTACAGTATAATTTATCTGGCATAGCTATGATATATGTATATTTATATATACATATATATTTAAATGAAAGGGTAGATAAAGGTAGAAATGGTGTAAGTAAAATATTTAGTGACCTATTCTTGACACAGACCTGACACTTAAGTATAGCACTACCCATATTTATCAAAGTCATGTAGTTACCATTAATAAACTAGCCTATGTGATTTTTATGTTATCTCTCTGATTTTTATTTTAAGGTGAAAATTGATTTGCAAGTGACCATGCCTCACAGCTACCCTGATGTAGCACTGCAACTATTTGGGCGCTCATCTGAGCTTGACAGACAACAGCAGCTACTTCTCAACAAAAGTCTTACTTCTTATATAGGGACTTTTGATCCAGGTGAGCTGTGTGTGTGCGCAGCAATCCAGTGGTTGCGGGATAATAGTGTCGCTTATTTCCTGAACAAAAGGATAGTTTATGAACCATTCACACAAGAAAAGCCAGTCAAGAACACCTTCCTCCGAATGTGGATCTACAGTCATCATATTTATCAGCAGGACTTAAGGAAAAAGATCTTGGACATTGGGAAAAGGTTAGATGTGACTGGATTTTGCATGACAGGAAAGCCTGGTATAATCTGTGTGGAGGGTTTCAAAAATCATTGTGAAGAGTTTTGGCATGCAATTAGGTATCCCAATTGGAAGCACATTTCATGTAAGCATACTGAAAGTATAGAAACAGAAGGAAATGGGGACGATCTGCGCCTCTTCCATGCTTTTGAAGAATTACTCTTTGAGGCCCATGGAGACTATGGATTGAGGAATGACTATCACATGAACCTGGGCCAGTTCTTAGAGTTTCTAAGAAAACACAAGAGTGAGCATGTTTTCCAGATATTATTTGGTATTGAAAGCAAAAGTTCAGGCTCTTAGAAGATATTTGATCATCATTAAACCAGTATTTCTGTGCTATATAAGACCAAATTAAATGGGCCAATATATATTTAATGTATTTTGAGAATTGTAGGATCAGAATTTCTACCTGGTAATAAAGTACACGGTCTTTTAACTTTGCAACCGTGCAACTGTGATATTATTTATCTCTGTGTTCTTGTATTATTTGAAAATTAGTTAATTTGATTTAACCAGTAAAGCTGATTTTATTAAAGGGGAACCCAAAGCCCAGAGTTAATGTCAATAGCTGTGAACTCAAATACAAACAGCATTTCTCCCATTTTGTGAACTAGCAGAGATTTACTGGTTTGTGTTTTGTTTGAGGGTTATTTTCTTTTGTTGTTGTTTTAGGATCATTATTGGAGAAGAATTCTACCTCAAGTTTAAAAAGAGAACAAAGGGAACATATATTTATTCCACTTCTTATTTTAAACCCTCTGACAGAGGACTTCTAGTAATTAAGTCTCAAGTACAATGAAGGTGACACATCTATGTGTTCTGTGTGGTTGCCATTAGATGAGTCATGATACTGTAGATGATGTAGAACTGTAGATGTGTAGAACTCACAAAAAAAATGTGAGTTCTTGTTTTCAAACTGTTCCAGATAATACATTTATGTCATCAGCATTCTTGTATAGGACAAGAACATTGACAGAGTTAAAGTGGCTGGCACCTGACCATCATTTTCTTGGAGAGAAAAATACTAAGTTCTGTATTTTTTTGGACTACTCAGTGCCATCATTTGTGAAAATTCCAAGTTCCACAGGTTTCACCAACTATTTTCAAGATATAAGTTTTTTAATGATAATAATCTTTTTAAAAAACATGTTCATGACTAAGTATCCTCTCCCTAAGGATTTCTGATGTCTACTTTCTGTGAGAGTTGCCACTCCCAAGTTTCTTGATTTTCCCCTCATTTCACTGCTGCTGCCCTTTACCAGGATGCATTTTATTCCTCTGCTGGGACTCAATCATCTAACAATACCCTGGTTCCCTCAGGATGCCAAAG
>PVKC010024240.1:0-16966 GCA_004027635.1 Crocidura indochinensis | reverse complement strand
CCTGAACCAGGGAAGCTATCTACGAAACATCCAAGGTCTTTCATAACAACACCTGGAAGCAATCCTCTACCAGACCCTACCACGGCTCTGACATAGACCTGCTCAAAAGAGACATCCCATAACACTAAGAAGACTTGACAACAACAACCTGCTTACAGGACAGAATTCTCTGCATTGCCCTTTAATTGTGAGGTGAAACAAAAGGAGGCTCTGCACCATTCTGACTGCAATATAGGATATGCAGATTCCAGGATCTCTAACAGAAACGTGATACCAATAACTGAGACTGTGTGAAAAATAAAAGTGTATTGTCACTACAGATAATGACCTGGATTGGACAAACTAGTTTGCCTGGAGCCTAGAGTTGGTCTTATGTCAGGAAGCTTCAGGGGTAGGGTCTCCTTGTATTTAGGCCAAGGCATTTCCTTTCCATGTCCCTCATATTTTGGTGGGCCTATGCAAACAATAATTGCCCCTCTAACACCGTTTTTACTGTGCTCCTTTGACTCTAATCCAAAAAAACAAACAAACAAAAAAAAACAGCCCACTTAAACATTTGAGGTTAACTTAAACTAATATGCATGTGCATGGAAATGTAAAAAAGTACTTTGCCTTCAATGTTTAAGGAGTTACATAAGTTTTATGTCTTTAGATTGCTTTGTGTGCTGCTAAGAAATATTATGTACTACAATCTGGGAACTTGAGGAACAAAGTAATTGTACATGGGTTCTGTTTTATTTTTCTTAATGTTCTTTGGCTGAACGTTGAAAGTTAAGATATCAGCAATGGGACTACTGAGAATTCTGTTTATGGGTGACTGTCCTTCCACTGTAACTTTACCTTGTCCTCATTCTTTGCATCTTTGTTCTCATAATTAAAAATAAAAAATTAATTAAAAAACTCAACAAAATGAACATTTCACCAATAAGAATCTACCTTTCATTTGTATTAATATTTTTATTTAAATACTTGATTACAAATATGATTGTAGTTGTTTTTCAATCAAGTAAAGAATAATCCCCTACACCAGTGCAACATTTCCACCACCAATGTCCCAAATCTCCCTCCTCCCCACCCCACCCCCGCCTGTACTCTAGACAGGCTTTCTTCTTCCCTCATTCATTCACATTACTATAATAGTTCTCAGTGTAGTTATTTCTCTAACTGTATTCACCACTGTTTGTGATGAGGTTCATATCGGGAGCTGGACCTTCCAGCCCTCCTCTCTTTGTCTATGAGAATTATTGCAAAAATATCATTTATTGTTCTTAAAACCCATAGATGACAGAGACTATTTTGCCTCTATCTCTCCCTCTGATTTATTTCACTCAGCATAATAGATTCCATGTACATCCATGTACAGGAAAATTTCATGACTTCATCTCTCCTGATGGCTGCATAATATTGCACTGTGTATATGCACTACTGTTTTTTTAGCCATTCATCTGTTGAAAGACATTTTGGTTATTTCCAGAGTCTGGCTATTGTAAACAGTGCTGAAATAAATATAGGTTTGAGGAAGGGATTTTTGTATTTTATGTTTGTGTTCCTAGGCCTAGGGATGTATCCCTAAGAGTGATATAGCTGGATAATATGGGAGCTCAATTTCCAGTTTTTGGAGGAATCTCCATACAGCTTTTCTTAAAGGTTGGACTAGCCGGCATTCACACCAGCAGTGAATGTGAGTTTCTTACTCTCTACAAAACCACCAGAACTGCTTGTTCTCATTCTTTGTGATATGCTCCAATCTCTGTGGCGTGAGATGGTACCTCATAATTGTTTTGATTTGCATCTCCCTGATGATTAGTAATGTGGAGCATTTTTTCATGTGCCTTTAGCCATTTGTATCTTCTTTGACAAAGTGTTCATTTCTTCTCCCCATTTTTGATGTGATTAGATGCATTTTTTTTCTAAAGTTCTGTCAGTGCTTTGTATATTTTGGATATTAGCCCCTTATCTGATGGGTATTGGGTGAATAGTTTCTCAAACTCAGTGGGTGGATCATGTATCCTGAACAATATTTCCTTTGAGGTGCAGAAACTTCTCAGCTTACTATATTCCCATCTGTTTATCTCCACTTCCACTTGTTTGGAGAGTGCTGTTACCTCTTTAAAGATACCTTTAATCCTGCCTCCCAATCAGAGGGAGAAGCAGTGGAGACACCACGCCCAATCAGATATAAGATCACCAAGTAATAAACCAGAAACAGAGGGAGTCACTCAATCTAGAAGACCCTGGGGAGTGGGTGGAGGATATGGGAGACAGAATGGGAATGGAGGTGGAGGGAGGACAACTTGGTGATGGGAATTCCCCTGATTCAATGTTTATTTGTAAATGGAATATTACTGTGAATACCATGTAAACCACTATGATTAAAATAAATAAAAAAGTCATTAAAAAATAATAATAAAATAAAAAATTAAAAAAAAAGATACCTTTAATCTCAAAGTCATGGAGTGTTCTACCTACGTGTTCTATATATCTTATGGTTTCAGGTCTGATATCAAGGTCTTTAATCCATTTAGGTTTTACCTTGGTACATGGTGTTAGCTGGGGGTCTGAGTTTGCTTTCTTGGAAGTGGCTAACCTGTTTTGCCAAAACCACTTGTTGTAGACGCTTTGCTTGCTCCATTTAAGATTTCTTGCACCGTTATCAAAAATTAGATGATTGTATGTATGGGGAACATTTTCTGGGTACTCAATTCTATTCCACTGATCTGGGAATCTGTCCTTACTCCAATATGAGGCTGTTTTGATAACTATTGCTTCGTAATACAGTTTAAAGTTGTTGAAAGTAATGCTTCCCATATTCCTTTTCCCAAGTATTGCTTTAGCTATTCAAGGCTGTTTATTTTTTCAAATGAATTTCAAAAGTGTTTGATACAGGGAGTCGGGAGGTGGCACAGGAGGTAAGGTGCCGGCTACCTTGCCTGCGCTAGCCTAAGACAGACCACGGTTTGATCCCCCGGTTCCCATATGGTCCCCAGTGCCTGCCAGGAGTGACTTCTGAGCGCATAGCCAGGAGTAACCCCTGAGCGTCACTGGGTGTGGCCCAAAAACCAAAAAAAAAGTGTTTGATACAATTCTTGAAAAATGTTATAGGTATTTTTAGAGGGATTGCATTAAATATGCACAGTGCTTTGGGGAGTATTGCCATTTTAATGAGATAAATTCTGCCAATCCATAAGCAGGGAACATGTTTCCATTTCCATGTGTTCTTTCTTATTTCTTTTTTTTTGTCCCCAAATTCACAATACAGACCAGGCAAGAGTCTGGGTTGAGGTGTATATGGGGTGCATTTACTGTACCTCCTCTTTCTATACAGTCAGTGTAAAGAACACAGCCTGTGGTAAGAATTGGGAGGCTCTTTCTTATTTCTTGGAGCAGGGTTTTATAGTTTTATTTGTATAGGTCCTTCACATATTTAGTCAAATTGACTCCAAGATATTTGAGTTTGTGTGGCACTAATATGAATAGGGTTAATGTCCATTTCTTCCCTATCATAATTGGTGTATAAAAAGGCCATTGATTTTTGTGTATTAATTTGTTAGCCTTCCACATTGCTATATGAGTCTATTGTTTCTAGAAGCTTTTTGATTGAGTCTTTAGGGTTTTCTTAATACAGTATCATGTCATCTGCAAACAGTGAGAGCTTGCCTTCTTCCTTTCCTATCTAGATTCTCTTGAGATACTTTCCTTGCCTAATCGCTATAGCCAGCACTTCCAGCACTACGTTGAATAAGAGTGGTGAGAGAGGACAGCCTTGTTTTGTACCATAATTTAGAGGGAAGGTGTCCATATTTTCTCCATTGAGGATATTTGCCATTGACTTGTGGTATATGGCCTTAATTATATTGAGAAAGGTTCTTGCTGAGAGATTTAATCAAGAATGGGTGTTGGGCCTTATGAAATGCTTTCTCTGTGTCTATTGATATGATCATATGATTTTTATTTTTCTTATTTTTGATGTTGTGTTATATGTTGATAGATTTAAGGATGTTAAACCAACCTTGCATTCCTGGAATGAAACTTACTCGATTTAATAAATGATATTCTTGATGAGGCATTGGATCTTATTTGCCAGGATATGGATGAGGATCTTTGCATCTGTGTTCATCAGGGATATTGGTCTGTAATTTTCTTTTTAGGCAGCATCTGTCTGGTTTTGGAATCAAGGTGATGTTAACTTCATAAAAGCTATTTGGAAGTGTAGCCTTTTTTTCAATTTTATGAATGAGCCTGACCTGGATTGGTAGTAGTTCATCTTGAAAGGTTTGAAAGAATTCATTAGTGAATCCATCTGGGCTTGGGATTTTGTTTTTGGGCAAACATTTGATTACCGTTTTAATTTCCTCATTAGTGATGGGGATGTTTAGATATGCTATATCCTACTTACTCAACTGTGGAAGGTTATAAGAGTCCAAGAATTTATCAATTTCTTCCAGATACTCATATTTTGTGGCATAGAGTTTCTCAAAGTAGTCTCTGATTACCCTTTGAATCTCTGCAATATCTGTAGTGATCTCCACTTTTTCATTTCTAATATGGGTTATCAAATTTCTCTCTTTTTCTTTGTGGGTTTTGCCAATGATCTATCTATTTTGTTTATTTTTTCAAAGAACCAACTTCTGCTTTCGTTGATCTTTTGGCTTGTTTTGGGGTTTCCACTTCATTGATTTCTGCTCTAAGCTTTGTTATTTCCTTCTGTCTCCCGATTTTTTATTCCTTTAGTGATCATTTTCTAATTTTATTAGCGTGTCATTAGGCTATATAGGTATGCCCCTTCTTCCTGATGTGTGATTGCAAAGCATGCTTTTGCTGTGTTCCATAGATTCTGATAGTTTGTGTCTTCATTGTCATTTGTTTCCAAGAAAGTTTTGGTTTCCTCTTTGATTTCATCTCGAACCCATTGGTTGTTCAGTAGCAAGCTGTTTAATTTCCAGTTGTTAAAGTTCTTCTGTGTCTCTTTGTAATTCACATCTGATTTCAGAGCCTTCTGGTCAGCAAAGGTAGCCTGCAAATTTTCTATCCTCTTAATTTTATGGAGGTATGTTTTATGACCAATGTACATTGGAGAAGAAGGTGTATCCAGGTTTCTGAGGGTGGAGATTGGCATATATATGTATATATATGTACGTATATATATATATGTGTGTGTGTGTGTGTGTGTGTGTGTGTGTGTGTGTGTGTGTGTATGTACTGGGCCTCTTTCTTCCATTTCTCTTTTCAGGGATAGTATATATTAGTTGGGTTTCAGTCTGGTTGACTATCAAGTGTTGGCAAGGTCGTGTTGAGGTCTCACACAATTTTTGTGTTATTATTGATGTCCTCTTTCAAATTTGTCAATAATTATATGAGTTATTTTGCTTGTCTCTCATTGGGTGTGTATGTTTAGTAGTGTGATTTCTTCCTGTTGGACATATCCCTTGACTGGTACAAAATGTCCATTTTTGTTCCTTACAACTTTTCTGAGTCTAAAGTTGGTGTCATCTGGTATTAATATGGCCACCCCAGCTTTTTAAGGAGGCTGTTTTTGCTTGGATTATTTTCTTCCAGCCTTTGATTTTGAGTCTATGTTTGTTCTGACTATTCAGGTGTGTTTCTTGTAGGCAACAGAAGATTGGATTCATCCTTTTGATCCATTTAGACACTTTGTGTCTCTTAACTGGTGCATTATTCCATAGACATTGAGGAAGATGATTGTCATAGGATTTAATATCATCTTTGTGTATAAGTTTGGTGTTTTTGTTGGTCTGTCTTTTCTTAAAGTAGACCTTTCAGATTTTCCTTTAAGGCTGGTTTTGCATCTGTAAATTTTCTGAGCTGTTTCTTATCTGTGAAGCTATGTATGCTTCCTTCAAATCTGAACTTGAGTCGGGCTGGGTGCTGTATTCTAGGTGAAGCCTCCATTTCACTCATTTTTGTCACAATATTCCACCACTCTCTTCTTGCCTTGAGAGTTTTTTGTGACATGTCTGCTGTAAATCTTATGGATGCTCCTTTGAGTGTAATTTCCCTTTTTGATCTTGATGCTTTCAGTATTCTATCTCTATCTGTAGGATTGATCATTGTGACTAGGATGTATCTTGGGGTGTTTCTTTTGGGTCTCTTTTAGCTGGAACTCTTAGGGCATACAGGATTTGATTACATGCAGTCTTTTGCTCTGGGAGTTTCTCTGTGATGATGTCTTTGACTGTTTATTCTTCTTGGGTATCCACTTACTGGGCATCTGGGACTCCAATGATTCTTATGTTGTTTCTATTGAGTTTATCAAAGACTTCTATTTTCATCTGTTCACATTCCTTGAGTACTTTTTCTATTGTCTGATCATTTGCCTTAAGGTTCTTTTCCAATCTCTTCTGCTGTATGGAGTTGTTCTGTATTTCATCTTCCAGTTCACTGATTCTGTCCTCAGCTGCTGTTACCCTGTTGGAGAGGCTTTCCTTTGAGGTTTTCAGGTCAGCTACCCTGTTTTTCAGATCTATTATTTTAGTTTAGAGTTTTCTGATTTCTATCTTTGTGCTTCGTTCAGCTAGAGCTGTTTTTCTTTGATTTCCATGAGGATCCTCCATATTTCTATTCTAGAGTAAGGACTTTATTTTTTGAGTCATCACAGCTATTATCTTCATTCTCTGTGCATGATGTTTGCCTGTGATTTTTCCACATTGTCACGCTTATAGTGTGATTTTTTTCTGCATGTTATGGTGGGGTTCATTAGTTAAAAAGAGCACATGGCCATGCTCTTTTGGAGTCTCTAGGAGAGAGTTTTTGCTGGGCCCTACTGGGCCCTCTCAGGAGAGGTTCAGGAGACAGAATAATAGAAAAACACACAGGAGACAGGCCCCCTCAGTCTCTTCTAGTTAGTAATCTCACAGCAGGGGGAGATTCCTCCCACCTACCTTCACAGACAAAATATCTGCCTTTCTGTAGGGACACTGCTGTTAGCCAGTTTTCACTCCCTCAGTCTTTCTTGGCCTTTCAGGTTGGGCACCTCTAAGACTCTATCTTTTAGTTTTGAAATATCATTGAAGGCTTCATTTGCAAATAGTATTTTGGAGAATTCATAGCCTTGAATTTATTTGAAATTATTTATGCAGAAAACATTAAACGAGCTTCTTTAAGGACTGATCAAACTTTCCTACATGTGTCATTGAGCACAGCACTCACTGATGGTGCATATGGTTACCCTCTACTACATTAAGAAAAATATGTTTAATCCTAGCTTGCTAATGGATTTTGTACAGTATAATAATGAATTCATGCTTTATATTGATGGTTCTAAAAATATTCAGTATTGTTTACACTCAGACATTTTATTACAAACTTACTTATTAATGCAGACACTTACACATTGTCTTTAATACAATATTATCTAATATACAACATTCAGTTTCATAGGTTAAAATGTTTCTTTGATTTTTTTTCCTTTTGGTTGGTTTTATTTTGGTTGTTTGTTGTTTGCTTGTTTTGGCTTTTTTGGTTTTGGGGTCACACCAGCAGTGCTCAGGGTTACTCCTGGTTCTGCACTCAGAAATTGTTCGTGGCAGGCTCAGGGGACTATATGGAATGCCTGGAATCAAACCAGAGTCCATCCGGGGTTGGTCACATGCAAGGCAAATGCCCTAATGCTGTGCTATATCCCTGGCCCTGTATAATATTATTTTATTAAAATGCATTTTAATTTTAATTATTACATTTTAATTGCATCACCATGAGATAAGCAGTAGCAAAGTTGCTCATGACTGAGTTTCACTCAGCCAATGCTCCTATGTTGGCTTCACCATACCCATCCCTTCACCATTTCCATTTCTCATTTCTTCCCACTTCTTCTCCCCCATTAAACTAATATGCTTAAACACTCTGTATTTTTGAAGACCAATTAATGTTTCCCCGTTATTTTTCTTAATTATCTGGGGGCCAGAGAGACAGCACAGTGGATAGAGCATTTTCTTTGCATGTGGCCTACCCAAGTTTAATCCCCAGCATCCCATATGGTCCTCTGAGCATGCCAGGAGTGATTTCTGAGTGCAGAGCTAGTAGTAGTAACTCATGAGCACTGCTGGGTGTGGTCAAAAATTGTTTTCCTGGGTCCAGACCAGTGGCACAAGCAGTAGGGCATTTACCTTGCATGCACTAACCTAGGGCAAACCATGGTTGGATTTCCCCCACATTCCATATGGTCCTCCAAGTATCCCAAAGAGTGATTTCTAAGCTCATAGCCAGGAGTAACCCCTGAGCATCACCAGGTGTGGCCCAAAATACAAAAAAATTTTTCTTAATCATCTTTACTCATGACATTTTACGTTTGTAGGTTTTACCTTCTTTATGGAAACTATACTAGTACAAAAATTAAGTTTTATTTATGACAAGAACATGATAATTATCACAATGATATGTAAGTACAAAATATAATTTAATGAAATATATTTTAGATGCCAGAGTTAAAAACTTACTTATGAAAGTAATAGGTAGTATACTATATTGTATTTAATTATTTGAATTTACTTATTTACATAGGTTAAATTTGTCTAGCATTCAATCATCACAAATTTACTTTTATTTATTTTCTGTAGTTCCATTTGCTATTCATTCAAGTGTTTTAAAGCAAATAATATGAAACAAATAGATTATATACTTGCGGAGGGTGGGGGAGAGGCAGGCTAAGTGTAGGGAAAAAAACTGGAGTCTTGTGGAGGAAAAGAAACATTGGTGGTAGGACTGGTGTTAGAACTTCATATGTATGAGAAAACTATTATGAACAACTTTGTAAATCATGATGTCTTAATAAAAATTTAAGATAAAAGGGAAATTAAACATAAATCAATACAGAGTTTAAAATAAAGGAGTTATGTAAGGTGATTTCCTCCCTAAGGAGATTTTCAAAATAGTAATTTTATGGGCAAAGGAAAGCAAGATGATAGTTCAAGAATGCTAAGTTGTCTGGAATTTGAAGAGTTGGGTAGTTGGGGAGCCAGAGAAAAGGCATTCACAGAAAAAGAGAACAGAACCAAAGAACTACTTGGAAATAATCTTTGAGACCTTGGCTGGTCTCAAGCTGTTGAGCTGCAATTGTATAGGGATAGATTCCAGGAGACCTATCAGAGCACAGATTCTCGGATGTTTTATAGTTGAACAAGGAATTCCACTGTCACATAATGCGTGGGAAGGTGTATGTTTGACTTAGCCAGAGAGACTTGTATGAACACTCTATTGAGATACCATAAAGGTCATGAGCTAGAAATTAGGACTGTACTACAGGGTTGGAATTATGGAAAAGCAAAACAGCGACATTAACCTGCCATGAAAATTCTTGAAAATAACCTTAGATAGGATTAAGATGATATACCAGTAATTTTGAAAATGGAAGAGAATACTGCTCAAAATGCTATACAATGTGTAACATACATCTAAAGTACCCTATGTGTGTAAAACAAGAAAATAGGTTTCATTGTATGTAATTTATATTTCAATAAAGCTTATTTAAAAGAAAAATTGTGAGAGTCTGGATTTGATCCCTAGCATTGTCTAGCATGAGCACCAAGCACTAAACTCAAATTATATATTGAAAACTTCTGGGGGTGGCCAAAAGAGAAAAAAAATTTTAATAAAGCTATGGAATGTGAGGCATTATCTTATCTTCTTTGGAGTATAAAAATATAGATGTATGATTGACTTTTGAAATGAAATGAAACAATAGATGTCAGAAGACAGTAGAATGAGATATTCAGTGATAAAGATTTAATGTTTTACACCCAGTGAAATCAACCTAGTATTTCACACCTAGTGGAAATATCCATCAAATGTATATGTTACTCAAAAAATTAATTCCAATAAATTTCATCTGAGTAGAGTTACAGACAGACTTACAGAAAGCATCCAAGAGGAGAAATAAGTTTAAGAAAAAGTTAACTGCATTAATAAAAACAAACAAAAATCTTACAGCAAAAACAACTGTTTTCTGAATAGTATAACCTATAATACTTATATAAAAATTTATATATAAATATGAAACAAATGAATATAAACTATTTCAAGCTTATTGTATTTTTTGGATATAAGGATATTGCCAAAATTTAATAAGGATGCAATACAAAATTTGACAAAAATATGCTTTAAAAAATATCTAGCACAGTAACTAGAAGAACAAGAATAGATAATATGATACATTTTAGTAATAAAACTATTCAAATAACAAAAATAATCAAAAATTTTAACAAATTGTTTTGAAAAATTTACATTGTCATACTTGTCATCATCCAAAACTTCCTTTAAATTTATAGTAATTAAGAAATATAGAATTAGGGAACTGACAAACAGAATAATGTAATAGAATATGGTTTGGAAATAAACTCAAACTCATTAAATTTGCAGTAAAGTAATTGCGATATAGTACAGAAAAGAATAACATACTTAATAAATAATGCTGGAGCATTGTTATATAAAAATGAATACATGGGGCCAGCGAGGTGGCGCTAGAGATAACGTGTCTGCCTCGCAAGCGCTAGCCAAGGAAGGACTGCAGTTCGATCCCCCGGCATCCCATATGGTCCCCCCAAGCCAGGGGCAATTTCTGAGCGCTTAGCCAGGAGTAACCCCTGAGCATCAAACGGGTGTGACCCGAAAACAAATGAATACATATATTCTTATATTAAATAATGTACAAAAATTAATTCAAGATGAACAATAAATTTAAATGTAAAAGTTAAGGTGTCTCGTTCCTTTAGTTTTGGTCCACAACCAGATCATTTCACTAAATATCAAACATCTTTTGAACAGTCTTCATATCTTGGCCATTCTTCCTCCAATGGCTCTAGGTTCAATTTCATTAAGCATTCAGCCAGACTCCTGATTTTAATATGCTAGCAACTCACTGTGGATCATGTGAAGGAGCTTTTGCTTCTTGGGACTACCAAATTTGCTTGCTACAATGAGAGCTAGTTAACTCTTTGGGAGCTGGCCTTGACCACTGGGGAGGAAAGTTAATGGATAAATAAATGGTTTCTTATTTCATCCTCCAGAGACAAACTTGGCTTATAGAAAGACAAGTGAAATATAATTTACACTTTCTATACAGTCTCTGTTGGAACCACACAAGTGTACCTCATAGTTTGAGTTCATCTGTAGAAAATGCATGACTGGGTATATAACTATTCTAGTAAAGCTTTATTTAGAAAATTGATCACCAGATTTGTCCTATATACCATATTTTGCCAAATACTGTCTCAGTCAATACTCTGAGATATTTTATTTTGTCTGTTTTGGGGCCACACTGGCAATGCTCAGGGATTACTCCTGGAATCTGCACTCAGAAATTACTCCTGGTGGGGACATAGGATCATTGGAATGCCAAGGACTCAACCTAGATCAGCAGCATGCAAGACAAGCACCCTACCACTGTACTATCACTGTGGCCCTTGTGAGACATCTTTTAAAAGGCTACTCAGAATTTTCCAGAAAGATTAAGTTCTATCTTCTTAAAGTGGCTTCCAAATCAGTATTATATTCTTTTTTTTTTATTTTTTCTTAATATAATTTTTATTTTTAAACATGTTGGGTTGCATATCGTTGGCAATCAGATTTTAGGTACAAATTATGATTGCCAATGATATGTAACCTTTCCTGCTCATTTATTTTACTCTCCCTATTCCACTACTCCAGGAATCATTTCTGAAATAAATTGCCATCATATAAGCCTTAGTCTTGGGCTTTGCTTCCAAAAGAACTCAAGCTACATCTTTATCTTTAAAAACATGACTTCTTATATAGGTATCAAATTTTTTAACGTTATTATATCCATACTTCCGAAACCATAAACAATTTTAATAATGTAATTATAAAATACTATACAAATTGGATTAAACATTATTACTATAATTATAAAATTAAGCAAAACATGACTATATTTAATTGTAAACCAAACATTATCTGATCTTTTATATAATTTCTATAATCTAATATTAGGGTACTTAATTCTGGAACATATAACACAAATTAAAATTATATAAAACAACCTTGATTTCTCTTTTTTTTTAAGAGCATAATTTTAACCATACTGGTTTCCAGGCCCAAGAACCAATATTTTTTCAAAGAAAGTGTTTTAAAACAACAGTATAGCCCTGGTAAAAACAGTAAACAAGTGTAAACTATCACTTAATACAGGACTGGAAAAATACTACAATGGTTAAGACACTTGCCTTGCATGAAGCCATTCCCGTTTCATCCTCAGCACCACATATGAATTTCTGAGCTCCACCAAGAGTTGGCATTATTATAGATATAGGAGTAAATCCTAATCATTGTCAGGTATGGCCCACCTATCTACCCCCCCAAAATTAAAATGCTTTAAATATATATTTTAATATGACAGCAAATCAAAAATTACAAAACCTTTATTTTATGACTTTTCCCTCCCTTAATTTTATTTATCATATTAGAAAACTATCTTATGAGATGCAATTCTAACAGACATCCTTGAGAAAGTATTAAAATATTTTAACAGTAGTTGCTACATTCAGTAGCAATATTTACCTCAAACCTGTTTTTTTGCCTGTCACAAGTTTGATAAGTCATGCATGCTTATATTTGTTCAAGTACCATAAATATGAAATTCACTAACTTGTATTACTATCTTAAGTTGGAGGCAATAACACAAAATTTCAGTATGACAGCTTGCTTCTGCAAGTAGACATTAAGAATATTTATATTTAATATATACATTTATATCAGTAAGCAATCATCTCACAGATTGGATGCTGAATACAAAATTATTTTATAATAAATAGCTAATAATATTACTTTTAAAAGTAGTACCATAAATTCCTATTTTGCTGGTACATTTTAAAGTCTGTATAAACAGCCTCCTTTTTTTTTTAATTTTTATTGTGACCAAAGTGCATGACAAATCTTTCACTGCATCATTTATGGTACATAGTGACAATGAATGAGGAGCATTCCCACCACCACTTCCTCCCTCCACCCTGTTCCCAGCATGTATCCTATATCTCCCTCCTTTACTCCCCAGAATGCTAGTGCAACTGGTCTCCACTTTACAGCTTGTTGTAGACTGGGCATCCATTCCGCCGTCATAGGAGATAAAAAGGATAAAAAAAGGGAACAAAAATAATTGGTAACGACTACCAAAAAAAGAAAGAAGAGAAAAAAGAAAGAAAAATGGAAGAAAAAAGAAAAAATGCACCCGGCAAAGAAAAAAAATCACCAAATAATAATCACAAGAATTAAAAAAAAAAAGAGGAAAGTGAAAGAAAAAAAAGAAGGAAAAAAGTCAAAAATTAATAAATCAAAACAAGAAAAAGAAGGGGTGCTGGAATGGCAGGGTTTGTGGTTCCCCCACTTTTTTTTTTTGGCATAGGGACAGTAAGCATTGGGGAAGAAAGGGAATTCCCGTGGCCTGAGAGATTCAGGATTTCTACATCCTTGAAGGATACCAACATGGGATTAACACCTGGCTCCATATATATATATATATATATATATATATATATATATATATATATATATATATATACATATATATATATATATATATATACTCATTACTCCATCCCAATGGTAAACAGCCTCTTTTTTGTAATATATTAAATTTCTTTATTTTAGAAGCCATAGTGATAGCACAGTGATAGGGTTTTTGCCTTACATGAAGCCAACCTGGGAGGGAACCAGTTCTATTCCCAGCATCCTATATGGTCCCTCAGTTTGCCCTAGGTGATTTCTGAATGCAGAGCCAGGAGTAACCCCTGATCTCTGCTTGGTGTGGCCCAGAAACCAATCAATATATAAAGTTTAAAATTAAAACATAAATTTCTTTATTTTAAACACTGTGGTTTACAGAGTTGTTCATAATACAGTTATTTCTAATATTCAATGTTCCAACACCAGACCCACTACCAGTATAACATTCCTTCCACCATTGGCCCCAGTTTTCAAATCTCTCCGAACCCTAACCCTAACCTTTGGCAGGTATGAATAATTTACTTACTATTTAACCAGTCTTCTTTTAACTGGTATATAGGACATTAAGTCCAAATTAGGATTCCTGAATTCATATACTATCACCTCTGTTTCCTAAATCTCTGACCTTAGACAATTTACTTCTCTGAGCTGATAAGTAGGAAGATGAAGAAATCTCACAGTGTTGTAGGACTAAGTAATAACTTAGGAAAGACTGATAAAAACACACAGAAAATTCTGTGCCAGTGACTGTCATCTGCCACCATTGTCTTTGTCATCATTACTAAGTCTTTCAAGAGACCATTTGAACTTTCTCTTTTCTGAGTCACTCAACTCCTTTGTTTATTCTCCTTTAACTTTTACATCACCAAATTGCAAGCAATGGTTCTCAGAGACACATTAATCCTACTCCTAGAGTCATAAATTTTTTTAATAATTTTTATTGAGACCAATGTGAATTACAAGTCTTTCACAATCATATTTAAGGTACATAGTGACAGTGAATTAGGGCACTTCCCACTGCCAGTGTTGCCTTCGCTGCACCTCTGTTCCCAGCATGCACCCCATACCTCCATTCTTAGCTTTTTGGACTGCTAGTGCAGTAGGTTCCTTTTGTGTAAAGCTTATTGTAGTTTGGGTCTCTTGAGAATCATAAAATTTTATGAATTTTCTACTCCACATGCTGATAGCAATGATCGACATCAAGAACAGTCTTCTGAGGTATGTTGGAGTATTTCCTTTAAATTCTGACTTGATTTTCTACTGCTGATATTGTGAAGTTATTCATAGTTTTTGTTTATCCAGTCCTCGGGGCTCTTAGTGTTCCATATTGCATTCCCATAGGATCTATGTCTTCCAATATCCTCCACTCTTTTCCTCATAATGATCAGTAAAGGTGACAGACTAGCAACCAATAACCTAAACTAAGCTTTCCACTGCATGCTATAAAGAATAAAGGAGAGTACAATCAAGCCAACTAGAAATGAAGGTCAGCCCTCCATTCAATCCTCTCATCTTTATATCTCTTCTAACTTCTTATGACAGTATATTTTAATAGTTAACCCTTCTCCTCTTTTTTGTAATCAATAAATTGTTTGATTGAATCACCATGACATTTATGGTTACAAAATTGTTCATTACTGAGTTTTAGTCATACTCTGTTCCTATCTCTCTCTTTTCTCTCTCTCTGTTTGTATTTGTGTATTTCTCTTTTTCTTTTATCCTCCTCTTCTTTTTTTTTTTTTTTTGCTTGTTTTGTGGCCACACCTGGTGATGCTCAATGCTATGCTCTAAGAAAACGCTCCTAGCTTGCGGACCCAGGGATTGAACCGAGGTCCATCCTAGGTTAGTGCATGCAAGGCAGACACCTTACCACTTGCACCACCTCTCCAGCCCCTATCCTCCTCTTCATTTAAAAAATGTTTCCTCTGGGGACCGGGAGATAGCATGGAGGTAACGCGTTTGCCTTTCATGCAAAAGGTCATCGGTTCAAATCCCGGTGCCCCATATGGTCTCCCGTGCCTGCCAGGAGCAATTTCTGAGCATGGAGCCAGGAGTAACCCCT
Source organism: Crocidura indochinensis (assembly GCA_004027635.1). Taxonomy (NCBI): domain Eukaryota; kingdom Metazoa; phylum Chordata; class Mammalia; order Eulipotyphla; family Soricidae; genus Crocidura; species Crocidura indochinensis. The sequence goes on along the minus strand of PVKC010024240.1, from coordinate 1,434 downwards.
GAGCACTGCTGGGTGTGACCCAAAAACCAAAAACAAAAAAAAATGTTTCCTCATTAACATCCCCTGCTCAGATCATCCATCAATATATTTTCCCCAATAAAAAGTATGTTACCCTCAAAGCAAGATTTCAGAGTAAAGAGTAAAATGGTTTGATATAAATAAATGGCATCTGCCTCAATGTACTAGTTCACTCTATTTTTAGTTCTTTGTATAAAACTCCCCCTCCACATACTTAGTTTGGTGATAAAAGTATGAGGAAAATATATTAAAAAATTCCAAGGGATCAAGATTAAAAAAAACTCCTTGAGCTAATTATCCCTAAGGACTACATTCCAAAGGTGGAATTTCAGTGGGACTTGTATACATTTGTGTCAAGTGGGGAAACCAGAGAGATTTGATGGATGCAAACTGTTGTCCCTTATTAGGCTTCTTAGAAAGTATGGATCTTTTGCACAGTAATGGGGCATAAAGTAGACCATATCTGTGAAGACATGATTTCAAAACAATTATATATATATTATATATTGCTGAGACATAGTAATTTTTAAATATGTAAGTATTATTTTTATACTAGAAGACTAAAAAAGGGAGAGAGACATGATTTTAGATAAAATATCAGAGGAAGGAATGATTTTCAATTTTTCAGGGTGGTTTCTTAAGATGCACGCATGTGTAAGAAATAAAGCTTAACCCGAAATGATTTGAGAAAATGAATCAGATGTTAACTAACATTACAAATACTTTTGCTGTCTAAAGCTAAATTACTTTTGGGCATTCCTCTGTCTATAAAAATTCAGAAGAGAAGATTAATGTTTGTTTGACATTCTAGCCACTAGGTATAAAGTTTAGTCATCAGAGAGAAAAGGGAATCACTTGCAATTTCAAAAAATGGGAGAAAAAGTCTTCAATTGTGGAAGAAAAGTTTAGACTAGATATTAAGAAAAAGAAGGTTCTTATGAATAAGAGCCACAGCATATTATAGCATGCTCTTAAAGAAATCAAAGGATCTTCTATGCAGAAAAGAAGGCTTTCTTTAAGATATTATAAGAATATGAAGCATGGCTTGAAACATGTAAGAAAAGGAAAAGCCTCTTTCACATTCCATGGCCTAATAGGTCAAGAAGCTACATCACTCATTAGTAAGTTATGCTCAAGGCCATAAAAAAAAGACAATAGATCCTGAAGAATGACACACTACTAATGAAAACTGTCCAGACTAAATAATCTCTTTCTTTAAAATATATCCAAGAATCTAAGATAAGCATCTCAGGTCATACAGGAGTCAAAGGTGAGAATGAAAGCCCAGAGCTTTAGAGAATGTCAAGTAGATGAACACATTTGTAATTATTTCTCTCTGAGAATAAAACCATATTTTATGAACAAATCAAACACTTCATAAGAAGACCAAAGGTTAGACATTTCACAATATATCAG
>PVKC010024239.1:0-16958 GCA_004027635.1 Crocidura indochinensis | reverse complement strand
ACCCTTTTCAATTTACAGTTTGATATACTCCCATGTGGGGGGTGGGAAAAAAGATATACTCCCATGTTAATAATAGAAGCAGTAAATAAATTAATAGAATTAACAATTAAAAATTAACATTTGTTAATGTTGTTAATTGTTAATGTTAACATTGTTTTGTTGATGATTAAAAGATAGAGATTATTCTATAAATCTTCCTTCTTTCTCAAAAAACTTTTCCTACAAATAAAAATGGCAAAAACATAGATAAAGAAAAGCACTAACATATCAAGAGAAAAAATCCAAGAGCCATGTTTAAGACTATCTGCATAATTTTCTTTTGAATTTTTCTTTTTTTTTTTTTGTCATACCTGGTGGTGCTCAGGGGTGAGTTACTCCTGGCTCTGTGCTCAGAAATTGCCCCTGGCTCAGAGAGCCAAATGGGATGCCAGGGATCAAACTTGTGTCCATCCTGGGTCAGTCTCCTACAAGGCAAACGCCTTACCTCCATGCTATCTCCCGGGCCCCAAATAATTAAAGTTTCTTAGTGGGAGCAGCAATTAAGGAATTCCTAAAATTTGCAATTGCAGCTAGGAAGGTGTTTCAGAGAGAGCTGGAGCATATGCTTTGTATATGAAATTCCCAGCTTCTTTACACTGTACCACACTCTTCCCCAAGTATTGCTTGCAGTAGCTTCCATGCACTATGCAAGGATCGGTGGAGGCACTACCTCTAGATTGGGGCAACCCCCCCAAACGAAAAAAAAAAAAACAAGACAAAACAAAACAAAAAACACCAAAACCCCCCCAAAAAACCCAAACCAGAACAAAAAATTGAGTTCAAGTCTGATGAGCAAAGTGGCTTCATAGGTACCTCAAATCGATGTCTCTGACAGGTTTTATTTCTCTTTTCAAGTAAAGAGATTTAGGTATTGGTTAATTCAGATCACAAAAGAACTGAAGCTTGAATTTTCCACATGACTATTGTACTATAGGGGAACAGTTGCCATAATCAGAAAGCTTTGGAAATGTTTCAATTAATGCCAGCTTGTTTTGATTAACTTTCCCCTCTTATTGATATTTATTTTTAATTATGAAATGTATTTTCAGCTCCTTGCTTATGGGTAATTGGAAACACAATAGATCATCTGGGTGATTTTTAGAGTTATCTTCCAAACTGTCATTCAGATGTCTGTTACTACAGCAACTGCTTTGTCCTTTCTTTACCTTTAGGTTTAAGTGTTTAAGGAGTCAAACCCTGAGGCCTACTAATTAGGAGGAAAGTTTCAACAGAAGGAAAAGATCTATTTATTGAAGGGAAAACTTACCTTGAATTTCCTTTTTTACCTCTTCGGGGAAGAGAATTTCTCTTCTCATAAAAATTACTCTAGAGTCCTATCTAAACATTGCTCTCAGATTTGGGCAAACATTTCCAGCTGTGCATATGAGAGACCTTTCCCACATCTTATGAATATGACTTTGCACTGCTTTATTTAGCTTCATTTATATTATGTCTCTACCTTTGTACTGAGCTGTTGTAATTAGAGAAGAGAAAATAGAAAATGCTAATGATTGTCATAATTGAGTTCATTACTTAAACAAGTATTAGATAAACTGTTAGGTACTTAAGTATTATGCATATAATTGGGAGGTGGTTTTGTAATCGCAAAAATTTTTCTTGTATAGTTGAAATATTGCAGAAGGAAAAAGAATGTAAAAAGGTGAGATAATATATTAGAAAAGCATAGTGCAGTTGCCAGATGATTTTGTCTTTCTTTGCATACATATTACAGATTTTGATGAAAGGTTGGCTGTTGTGAAAATGTACTATGTACTCATACTTAAGCCATAAATCTCTGGAATTTGGAGTTCAGTTTAAAAACACACTGGGAATACTGATGTATTTTTTTATATGTATCTTTTGAAGTACATAGACTCAAGCACACATACAATGAGAACAAAACATTCTCCAAGTAGCAGCTGTGTGAGAAGAATTTAAATTACATGATACAAAATTTAATAAATCACAGAAATGCTAAAACAACTAATATAATAGAAACATTTTTAGATGTTTTAGTTATGGAGATAATAGGGCGATGCTCCTATAACGATGCCCCTGCTATAGATTCTCCATTCACTGCCTGACAATTTTTAATAACACAACCAAAAAAAGAACATTTAAAATATGTAAGCTGAACATATAACATACATGAAAATATTATGCTGAAATATTAAAAGACAAAGTAAGGTACTTATTAGCAGAATACAATTTGTTAATAGTGTGCAAGCAAGTCTTTGTAGTTAAATACTATTTGAATTTGCACTTATAAAAATATTCATACGGGGCCGGGCAGTGGCGCTGGAAGTAAGATGCCTGCCTTGCCTGCGCTAACCTAGGACGGACCATGGTTCGATCCCCCGGTTTCCCATATGGTCCCCAAGCCAGGAGTAACCCCTGAGTGTCACTGGGTGTGGCCCCAAAACCAATATATATATATATATTATTCATTCTCTGTTTAACAAAAAATCTCCCCTATTTTATTTTGTTTTGCTTTGTTTGTGGGGAGAGTTACAATTAAAAAATAGAAGCAGGGGCCGGAGTGATAGCACAGTGATAGGGCATTTACCTTGCATGCTGCTCACCCGGTTTGACCCCTGGTGTCCCGTATGGTCCCCCGAGCCTGCCAGGAACGATTTCTGAGTGCAGAGCTAGGAGTAACTCCTGAATGCATCCAGGTGTGGCCCCAAAATCAAAACAAATAAACAAACAAAAATAGAGGCTGGAGTACCTTTCTGCTTATTGAATAGGATGGGATGCTGCTGGCTCCATGAATTGTTAAATAAGACATTTTATCTTCAAAATGATAAGTGGTAAAGGCAAGTTAAAAATTAAAACACGCAGGGACCCGGGAGATAGCATGGAGGTAAAGCGTTTGCCTTTCATGCAAAAGGTCATCGGTTCGAATCCCGGTGCCCCATATGGTCCCCCGTGCCTGCCAGGAGCAATTTCTGAGCATGGAGCCAGGAGTAACCCCTGAGCACTGCCGGGTGTGACCCAAAAAAAACCAAAAAAAAAATTAAAACACGCTTCTATATTTAGCATGTACCCCCAGAAGAATGTTGAATTGGACTGTCTTGGGGTAAACAGTAAATGTCTTTCTGCTGTCTAAAACTCCTTTACAAATGAGAGCTCCCTCTCTATTGACATAAGTCAGAAGAAAGAAGTGAGCATTGCATTCCTGAAAGTTGTAGAAAGAGCAGCAACATATTTTCTTCACTCAAAGACAATATATAGATCGTGTTCCATCATTGTAAGAGGTTTAGAACACATTGGATTGCTACAACTTTGATAACAAGACAAACCAAACAACACCTATGAATTCACAGTACCTGAAACTTAAAAGACCCTCATTGAATGTCCTTTAGGCAAGTAGAACCTACTTACTCAGATTTTAATTCTGGAAGTACATTTTGAGAGTCTAAACTTTATCTTTACCATTTACTGTGTGAATTCTTGAGCAAGTTTTTATTGCCTTGCTTTTTTTTTTTTTAATCTGAAAAACCGGGAAAACAATAACATCTACTCTTAAGAGGTGGTTGCACGGATTCATTGGGGGAAAAAAAAATCTGTGAACACAGACCCATAGTTATTGGTATGTATTAACTGAGCTTTTCAGTGAGTAAATGACAAAAATAATTTTAGAGGCTATATTTTAAAATTGCTTTGGATGTTCTTTACTATTCAATTGAAATCTTCACTGTGATGAGTTTATGACTGGTTATTATTTTGAGACATGATGTAATTACTGTCTTTGCTTAACTTCATAACCCACATCAAAAGATTTTAATGTTCAGTTATTCAGATATTTCCTGGAGATTAAATCAGAAATGGCTTTCTTTGGAAGAAATGCCTGCACAATACTCCTTATGTAGGCAGGGTTGTATCTTGTGTTGTGGTTACCCAAGCACCTCCTTCTGAAACTGTATGTGACCAACAGCAAGATTTCATATCGATTACATCAACAAGCACTGACTATGTGTTATGCCTCTGCAGAGCAAGATAAATGAAATGGGATGTTTGTGCACTCTATAAGAAAAACTGATGCTTACCTAAAGATGACAGAAAGTGCCTCAGGCCCTGTGAAAAGAAAATTGGAATCTGCACTGGTTTTGTTCCTAACTCACAGAGGAAAAAAAAATCATTTAACCTTTCTCAGACTCAGGTTTTTTTTTTTCATCTGTGAAATGAGAAAAGTAACACCAACTTTTTTTATCTGAATTTTAAAATTTATAAAGTGAATGTGGTCATCATTAGGAAAGTAATTAAGAAATGTAAAGGGATTAAATAATTACTAATATATAATTATATAGAGAAAAGTAATACAAAGAAGGTTTTAATAATGCTAAGTAGACTATTTGCTAAAGTTCAGAAGGTTGCTTTTGCATTAACTGTTGTAGAGTCTATTCTTTATTGGATATTAACTTAAAAATTAAGTTGATACTTGGAGCCGGAGAGATAGCATGGAGGTAAAGCATTTGCCTTTCATGCAGAAGGTCATTGGTTGGAATCCAGGCATCCCATATGGTCCCCTGAGCCTGCCAGGAGCAATTTCTGAGCATAGAGCCAGGAATAACCCCTGAGCACTACCGGGTGTGACCCCAAAACAAAAAAAAAGTAAGGTGATACAATGCAATATTTTTCCTTTTTTGTAGCCTTGTAAATTTAACGTATATATGTTAGTATGACCAGTTCTGTAAATTCTGAAACCGAAAAACAGAGAAATTCAGGTATAACAGATTTACTTTGAATCATGGATAGATTTTTACATTTTATAAAACATATGTATATGAAAAACTTACTCTTCAATTTTTAGCTTTATTTTTTGGGCATCTCTGGCCAGGGCAATACAGTTTAATATTGAGTTTGAGAAGAACTTGTATAAGTAGTAAGACAGTATCATAGGTATATTTTCAGGCATTAAACACAATTTTGCTCACTGCTATATGATCTCTTCTAACTCCTCTCCTTCAAATGTGAATATAATGACTGCAGGAAGCAATATTTTCTTTGGCAAGTCTGACATCATCAAGTGAATCTTTAAAAATGACTAATGATTCAAAGTTTAGTCCCTATCAATATTCTGATGGTACTCTTCAAGGGCATAGAAAGAACACCAATCAAACTTGTATGGAACTAAAAAATTTTCAGTATAGCAAATAGTCTTGAATAACAAGCAGATCCAAGTCATCATGAACTCTGAGCTTTTATTATGAAGCTATATTTATCAAACCATGTAATACTGGGATAAAAATAAATGTCTGACAGTAGAATAGAATTGAGAAATAAATATCATACACGGATAGTTATTTAATGAAATACATCTTTTTATATATGAAAAAGAATTTATGACAAGAATATAAAATTAAAAAAGAAAAGCCTGTTCAATAAATGGTATTTGAGAAAACTGGTTACCCATACTGACATGTGAAAGAATGAAATTGGAACACCATCTCACACCATGTACAAAAGTCAACTAAAAATGGACAAAAGACTTACATATTAAACCCATATTCATAGTGTACTGAAAAACCCCAGGTAATGATATTGGTTGGCTTTAGAAGTGTCTTTATTGATTCAACTCTATTAATAAGGGAAATAAAACAAAAGCCAAACTAAAAATCCCTACTGAAACTAAAGGCATCTACTTGAATGGGAAAATATATTTGCATGCATATCTGACAAAGGACTAATATACAAAATCTATAAGGAACATACGAAATTCAATAGCAAAAAAAATCAATCCCCCCCAAAAAGGGCAGAATTGCTGAGTAGACACTGCTTCAAAGGAGACACATATATCTTATGGCAGCATTTTCCAACTGGGATCATATATGCCCTGGTGGACTCCCAATGTATTCCATAGGAATCAGAGGTAAAAATTGAATATATGGAGGGACACAGTATGAGGTTAGTGTGTCAACTGGTAGACAGTGGATACACAGGAAAGCAACAATATCAGAAAGAGAGATACTGGTCTACAGGTGTAGGAAAAACTGCTCATCATCATTGTTTATCAGGGAAATGCAAATAGAGTTAAACTTACACCAATGAGAATACTCTTTATCAAAAGATCAGAAATGGCAAATGATGGTGGGAATTTGAAGAAAATGAAATCCTCTTTACTGTTGGATGAAATATAAACTGATTTAGTCTTTATGAAGAACAGAATAGACGTCTCAAAAATTAAAACTAGAATTACCATATAATCCAGCAATGCTATTCCTAAGTGTTGATCCCAAGAGCACAAAAAACTCATTCAAAAATATATATGCCCACTTATGTTCATTGCAGCATTATATACATGAAAGAATCCCTGAAAATAATTTATGTGCCCAATAAGGACAAATAAACACGTAAAGATGTATGTTCTACTGTATGTATTACTGCATAACTATAAAAGATAAATTCTTATTTTTAAGTTTAGTCATTATGATTTTCAATTTTGCAATGCTGTCAATGATAACGTTTTATGAATATAACATTTCCAATACCACACCTTCTACCTAATGTCCCCCTCCCACATGTGCCAAGGTTTGCCCTCAGTTTTACCCTGTTGACATCTCACTGTCACGGGAAAGATAAGTTCTTGGTTTTCTACAACATGGATGGAACTTGAAGGGATCATGATAAGTAAAATAAATCAAGTGGAGGAAGACAAATGTCTGATGATCTCACTCATGTGTGTTATATGAAGAACTAAAACAAAGGTTATAGGGTCCAGTGAACCTTCATTTCCAGTAACAGAACTAATATTTTGTTGGCACTTGGTAGCAGTGGTGTGTAGTAACTGTTTACTACCTAAATATTATACACTAAAATAGTATTGTAGTCATATAACTTAAATTATAACAAAAATGTAAAAAGTCTCTAAATAACAAATTTTAATTAATTAAAATAAAACAACTCAAGTTAATGGGGTGATTTGATGGTAAAGGCTCTTTGGATAATGATAGAACAATTTTAGAATTTCATGGTTGATGTGGTATGGTAACGTACACATAAATTTTTATAACTTTTTACACTTTATTAAGCAATGTTACTTCAATTATAGTTATAGGGAAAAGTATAAAGGACTGTATTCTTTGGACAATGAGATTCAGAGAGAGTGAGAGGTGTTTTGCTATTTTCTATTATTGGCCCAGGGACAGTTTCTATTATTTGCATTAAAGATGGGGAGGATCACATGTCAAGAAATGGACTGGCCTCCAGGATCTGAGAAAAGACTATGGTGATGGCCAACACTAAATTAGAAACAAGAGTGAGGAACTAAATTTTTTACATAACCTCAAAACTGTATGGTCTTAGAAGAGGAGTTGAACTCCAGATATGAATGTGGACTGACTGACATTGTAATTGTAGTCTGTGAAACCTGAATAGAAAAACCTACTGAACTGGGAGCTAATAAACTTAAGCCTCTTAATTCTGTGGTAGTTTATGATGCCACCGTAGAAATTAAGGGGAAATTAAAATCTTTTGAATGAATGTTATTTATTCTATGCTATGATTCAATAGCATACTTATTGAGTCATATTCTGTGATCACCTTCTAGGAAATACAAAAGAAGACTGAACAACAGTAATTTAAACTTAAAAACCTGGAGGTACACATGCAATATGAAAACATATGTGTGCCTTATGGTTAGGGTTATGTAGATATCCAGTGTATCTGAATTTAGGAGACCAGTGATGGAGGACAGCGAAAGGGTGGGAGGGAAACTGGAGTCATTTGTGACAGGAAGTTGTGCACTGGTGAAGGGTGTTGTACATATAGACCGAAAATCAAGGACTACTTTGTAAAAACAATTGTATCATGAATCTTGTAAAGCACGGTGTTTAAGTCAAGTGAGTTTTAAAAGTAAAATAAAAAAGACCTGGGAGCAGAGAATGACATTTATATTGAAGATGTGGATCCTGAAATACGTTTTCCAAGTAGTATTAGTGGATGTAGATAATATTAAAAAGCTCTGACATAGAAAGAATACTGAAAATTATTGATATGTGTTTAGAGAATTTAGATAACAGGAACCAAGTACTTTCCTATAAAAAAGAAAAAGAAGTTTTTGTATGTTTATAAAATTTCTTCTACGCTTTATAGCATCTATTGCATAGTGTTAGGAAGATTTAATTACCTAGTCATTAACATAAATTTCTTTTCAGAAATCAGCAATTATCCACGATGATCCTCATTTCTTTACCAACAATATTGTTTTCCTTGCAGCAATCTAGAAAGAAGTTACCAAGCATTTCTTATCTGTAATTAAATAATCATTAATTACTATTTTAAGAAGTAGCTTTAATTTTAAATTTACTCTGTGTAAAAGATAGCTTAAAATAGCATTGTGCCAAAGTATCAGCGTCTCTTTCTTATTTATTTATTTATTTTTTTTGTGCTATACCCAATGGTATTTGGAACTATTACTGGCTCTGAGCTCAGAAATAACTCCTGCTGGGCTTGGAGGACCAATAGGATACTAGATATTGAATCATTATTGGTTGCACATAGGCAAACATCTTATTCTCTGTACTATCTGGACCCAAGTCAATAGTTCTCTGTCAATTAATGACAACAGAACACAGAAGAAAAACATAATCTCAAACCTGTTCATTTGCTTTTCAGTTTCAAAAATCACAAATGTCAACTTAATTGAAAGAAGTGTCTTCTGAGTTTTTGGAGTGATCTAACAAATCAGCCAACAGTAATTCTGTAGGTGGGCACTGAACATATTTATCTGGTAACTTACCAGGTAAATTACCTGGTGTTGAATAATTCCTTTTATGTTTGGTATATATCTAGTAATTACCTAGACTTTAAAGAATTCACAAAGTTTTTAGTTTATTAAATATCTCAAAGTTAATCACCTAAAACAATTGATTATATGCAACACTGTTAGACTAAAGTGATTTAAAATTCAGGGCTTCATTTTAATTGTTATTCTATATGTGCAGTTTTTTTTCTCCTCTTAAAAGGTTTCATATTATTTTTCTCCAGAGACTGATGCTTCCCTGAGCAGCTATTTACGTCATTAATATCTTAAGAAAATGGTCTTATCTGATTTCTAGCCCCTGTGAATACTTAAAGCGATAAGAAAGAAATCGTGTCTTTGATTCTCTGGTATCTGTGTATAATAAAACTACTGGTGAAAACAAATCATTGGATGTTATTGTTTACTCCCTAATTTGGGGGCGTGTAGGAAGATTTCAATATGACATGAGACTGAGGAATTCTCCCATAGTATTTCTAATCATTTGTACAGAGATTTGCATGTAGCATCTAAATTTAGTGAGAAAGAATGTAAAAGTGTTGGGGCTGGCAAGGTGGCGCTAGAGGTAAGGTGTCTGCCTTGCGAGCCGCGATTCGATCCCTGGCGTCCCATATGGTCCCCCCCAAGCCAGGGGCAATTTCTGAGTGCTTAGCCAGGAGTAACCCCTGAGCATCAAATGGGTGTGGCCCGAAAAACAAAAACAAAAAGAATGTAAAAGTGTGAAAACATTAGATCTTATTGAGAAAGGAAAACCCTATGAAGTTGGAAAAATATTATGATAGTAGTGGTCACGCCAATAACAAAACCACAAATGCAGGAGAGAAAAATGCTTATTAAAAGTTATGTAGATTTTACACTGAAGATACTTAGGTTTTTAAAAAATCAATTTCTGTATTTGATGCCTTAACTCTCACTGAGTTACCCTGCTAACAAAATCTAAAGATATTTTAAGAGTTTCCTTCCTGGAGATTTCAAATTTCAAAATAATTTGTAATTTTTATTATTCAATTGCTATTTATTTCAACACCTAGATCTATTGGGTTTTTCTATAATAACAGATTAAATTAGACATGCTTAAATAAAATATTTAAGAAAGTTGGGTCACCAATTATTATTTGATTTGTCCCACCGCATACCTGGCAGTGCTAGTGTGACTGCAAATTTGATAGGAATATGATCAATCATTTGAGCTTATTATAATGCAAACATTTTGCATCATTTTTAAAGAATAAAATTTATTTATTTATTTTTGGTTTTTGGGCTACACCCGGCTGCGTTCAGGAATTACTCCTGGTTATGCGCTCAGAAATCGCTCCTGGCTTGGGGCACCATATGGAATGCCAAAAATTATAAAATTTAAAATCAAAACCATACAATTGGATTATTATTAGCAATATAATAATTAGAAAATGATAGGTTCATTATAATTTGTGTTTTTTGTATTTTACTTTATGCTTATCCTTAGAGAACTTAATGGATTAATGTATATAATAAAAAATACAGATTGATTATTCATATAAAACATGCTATATACATGCACATATGTCTGTGACAAGGATGGAGTGACAGTACAGTGAGTAGTGCATTTGCTTTGCATAAGGTTTATTTAGATTTGTTTATTTAGGTTTGTTTAGATACAATCCCCAGCACAACCTTTGTTCCCTGAATCTTTTCAAGAGTAATCCCTGAGTTCAAAACCAGGAGTGAGATCTGAACACCATTGGATGTAGGCCGGGAGATAGCATGGAGGTAAAGCGTTTGGCTTTCATGCAAAAGGTCATCGGTTCGAATCCCAGTGCCCCATATGGTCCCCCGTGCCTGCCAGGAGCAATTTCTGAGCATGGAGCCAGGAGTAACCCCTGAGCTCTGTCGGGTGTGACCCAAGAACCACAAAAAAACAAAACAAAACAGACAAACACAAATCATATGTCTGTGATATAAAGTAATTAGGTGAGCATGTCACAATAATAGGTATCAAAACAAAGGGACTAAAGCTATGACTTGGTGGGTAGAACACCTGTTTCATACATGGAGGTCCTGGATTCAGTTTGCAGAAAAATCCTGTATATTCCCTTGAATGTAAATGTGCACAGCCTGTTCCCCATACCTGCCCTGTTATAATGAGGACTAAATAAAATAATGAATTCAATGTTTTTATCTGATTAGTAACTCTGTGCCTAGCAGTCACTTAGAAGCAAGGCTGAGATGGTCATTGTAGCTGTGAGGTAGTCAAGAGTTTCATCTGGATTCAGCGATATCCACTTAGCAACTGAAGTGAAATGTACATGCATTGCAGCTGCAAACACTTTCCTGAAAATAACTTGGACATTTGGCCTTGTTTATATTCAGGGAAGCCAGAGATATATGGTGTGTCGCTTTGGATCCATAGTTTACTTATAACTTGATGACTATAAGGAGAATAACTGGTTTTGGTACATACTATAACCCAAATTTATCCACCAATGATAGATGCTGCTCTTTTCTTCTTTTCTAATAGAATGCATTATAAATTCAGCTATTCACATTCTAAATGGCATGCCATGTAGCTAGTATGCTTGTGTCTGGTTTATTCTTTGTTTAAGCGATAGCAGCTATTACACAAGCTTTACATAAAGAACAGTGACTGAGAATGCTGTATTATTAGTATAGTGTTAGTGTCTAAAGAGATCACATAGCCATCTTCCAAGTATACTTATAAAATATTTAAAAAACCATGTAGATTAGGGATCAAGAGATGGTTGAAGAGGTAGAGCACATGACCACCCCCTGCACACTGTCAGGTGTAGATTTTTCTGGTGGTCCCTCATATCACTGGGGTATATTTCCTATAAAATGTAAAAAATAATAGTATATAGATAAAAGCATCCTAGATATACTACAAGTGAAGTAAGAGGGAAATAGGTGTTTCCAAGCATTTTATAGCTCTGCATTTATGAGTTAGTAAAAATTCATTATAAAATGCCTTATTGCAGTAATGCTATCAAAACAACAAATTACCACTTAATAAATTTTATGAATTAGGAATACACTCATAAGATATACAGTGCCCCAGAGAAATAATAACTGGAACCTCGGGGTCTAAAAATGGTTTATTTTTTCCAAATTAAAAATTTTTTTGTTTTTGAGGTATATCTGGAGCTAGTAAGAATTGACTCTTGGGTCCATGCTCAGGGGTTAATTGTAGTGGTGCTAGGGGAAATCATTAGGGATATTGGGCATTAAATCTGGGGTCAGCCTCATGCAAGACAAGTGTTTTATCCACTGTACTGTCTCATTCCCCCAATTGTTCATTTCAAAACAACTCTTCAACTTTAAGATTAAGGATACTTGTATGTTGGGGCCAGAGCAATATAGTACATCAGGTAGGGTGCTTGTCTTACATATGGCTGACCTGGGTTTGATTTGATATTCCTATGGTCCCCTGATTCTGCCATCAGTAATTGAGTGCAGATCCAAAAGGAAACCCTGAATATTCCCACGTGTGGCTGAAAAAGAAATAAAGGAGGGAAGATAAGAATAATTATGTGCTATATGTTTGCAATTTAAAGCTATTTGCTGACACCTGGAAAACTCCATGCTGTTCTGTTAACTAGAGAACTAAAAGGATAATAATACATGATGTTAAATCACCTTTGCATCCATTAATTACTATTTAATGAAATATGAAAGTTACAGAAATCACTCTGCTAGTCAAATTAATCAGACATGACAGTGTTATGTCTAACAAACCAACATCAAATTGAGCATACATTGTGACTGCAGTCACAAACAAAGCTCTGTATCATAAATATACAACTTAGTCAAGCTAAAAGAAATGCAGCGTGCCTCAGTAATGTCTAGTTGTGAGGATTGGCTCATCTATAGTTGGCTCTCTTGCAATTCACTAAAATTTATTTTATTGAAACAATTGTGATCTATAGAGTCTGTCATAGTTGAATTTCAGATATACAATGAGTGATGAACCTTCCCACCACCAGTGTCAGCCTCCCTTCACCAATGGCCCCAGAGTGCGCCCTATACCACCACCCTTTGCCCCTTGGCCTGCCAGTATAACAGGTCCCTTTAAGCTTAGATTGCTAATGTTTAGATCCCTTGATTCTATTATCATTGACTTTGTCTTGAATATTTAGTTCTTTCCTTATTTATTTTCCCACCAATGCTTTCAAGACCATTTGACTCCTGGGCCCCATCCTTTCTTTATTCCTTTCTTGTAGTTTTTTAGAAAAATATAAGATTATGTGGTAAATAATCTTTGTCCCATGGTTCTATGAAAAAGGTGGAGCCGTGATGTAAAAGATAAGAGATAAAAATGGAACAAAATAGCATATAAAAAAGTGTGTGTGGGGGGACATTTTTTTTTGCACAGGCACAGCAAAATATGGGGAAAATAGAAAGGAAAAACCTTTGACTTAAAAACAGGGAGACCTTACCCATGAAGCATCCTGCCATAAGACCAAAGACAGGCTCCAGGCATAATAAGTTGTCTAACCCCAAAGTCTTTTTCTGTGGGCCCAATAAAAGTTATTCACAGTCATGGTTGTTGTGGTCAGATTTTTATAGTTAAAGTTCCTGAATTTTGTACAGATCTTATCTAGAATTTACGGTGACATGGAATGTCTTCTGGCTTCATCTTACTATTACCAAGTGGCAATGCAGGGAATCTTGCCCTGAAAGCAGGGCGTTGCTGTTACCACGTTATTAGGATGTCATATGAACTCACTATGGAGAAAGTTGATGCCAGGGCAGCATTAGGGCCTTCCCTGGTAAATCCAATTCTGGTTGCAAATCACTCTTGTCTGTATAGCATGACATTAAATGATATCAGTGCTGCTTGAGTCCACTTGTCACATTATATTGTAGAATAACTGAAATGTACCTAGAGTATAAACAGAAATGTGTATATCTACACAGTTCTAAAATACTAGGAGGTACTAACATGAGTTTTGAATATAAATATACTTGTAGTCCAATCTTGACTCACTTTCTAGCTTTCTAACTATTCTACATTTTCTACATTTTTTCTGAACGTGAGTTTTCTTCTATATAATAATACTGGCCTTATGATATTATGTGAAGATTAAATGGAAGAAGAAAAACCATGAAAAAATGATTAGTAAACAGAAATAATCTGTGAGCAATAGTAAAAATCTTAAGGCCATAGTACCTAAGATAAAACAGCTGTAGTGTCATTTTGGGGGGTTAAGATTCAGTTATTTACTCTTTGCATTACTTCTGAGAACTGATCTGCGGTTTGTTTTTTATTGTTGTTGTTGTTGTTGTTGTTGTCATTGTTGACCATAATATTGTAAATGAGATATGGCACTGGTGTCTTGGATTTGTTTGTTTTAGTATTATTTTATTCTCTGTGCTCTTCCAGTGAGAGATTTTAAAGATATCAGAAGCTTCAGATGAGAATAAGAACAGCTAAGAACTGAATCCTCACCTGATTTCTTTAAGCAGTTTCAAAAAAAGAATACCTACCCTAGGATGAAAATTAGTTTTGTCAGAGCACCAGGGATTTGTTTTATTTTTCACTTTGCTACATACAGAACTTTAAATTGTGAAATGCATCGTTCTTAACAGAGGCTGGAAGATGGTATACCTTCCTGTTACCCAAGGAGACTCATTCTCTATTTTAGTTTATCCATCTATCCTCAGAGATACAGTTTTGAGCTAGGATGATTAGAGAACAATGGCTGTGACAAAATAGCAAAGAAAAATGTAATATAACAAGTTGAGTCATGCTGCTTGTTTGCTTGTATGAATTTTATAAACAGGGTAATATGAAGCATACTATTTCAAAAATTGGCAAATAACTGATGAGTCTAGGCATTGTAATGGCACATGAAAAAAAAAAACTTCTCCCACTCCATACGTTTACTTCTTATTTCCCCCTTCTTGAAACTATCATTTATTTATTTGTTCCAGCAAAGTTCTAGAAGTTAGCCTTGCTCACCCCATTTATTCCACCTGACAGTTAGGATTAATCACATATAACAATAAACCTTGAATTAATCTTTTCTTTTTCTTAATATCACAGCCCAGGTCAGCATCATCTTTCTTTGGAATCCTTCCATGGATTGTTACTCTATTTTTTTTTTTTTTGGCCACATCAGGTGACACTCAGGGGTTACTCCTGGCTATGTGCTCAGAAATCTCTTCTGACTTGGGAACCATATGGGATGCCAGGGAATCAAATCATGATGTGTCCTAGGTCAGCCCTGTGCAAGCAAACGTCCTACTGCTGCGCCACTGCTCCAGTCCCAAGGATTGTTACTATTTGATATCTCATTCATCTCCTCTTGAGTAAGCTAATCTAATTAACAAATAAAAGATGTCACTCTCCTGATTAAAATCTCTGGAAAGCTCCTCACTTCCCTTAGGAAACAAAAACCTTTTTTTTTTCCTTCTTGAACTTAAAAAGTTCTTTAGGACCTGTTTATTTCTCCAAGTTTATTTTGTGAACCTATTATTATCTTAGTTCATTATGCTTAATCACATACACACACTTGCATTTTAAGATGTACACTGAGCATTTCCTTTGTTTGTAATCTTTTTGTCATTCATATTAAAATCTAGGAGCCAGAGTGATAGTACAGCTGGCTGGACATTTGCCTTTTAACAGCCCATAAGGCTTCTGTCCCAGGTTTCCCATATGACCCAGAGCCTTGCTTAGAGTAATCCCCGAATACAGAACCAGGAGTTCTAAGCATAGCTGGGTGTAACCCCAAATTTTAAATATCCAAAACCTAAATGAGTCTTTTTTTTTGTTTGTTTTGTTCTTGTTTTTTTTTGTTTTTGGGCCACTCCTGGTGACACTCAGGGGTTACTCCTGGCTGTGCGCTCAGAAATCGCTCCTGGCTTGGGGGACCATATGGGACGCCTGTGGATCAAACCGCGGTCCATCCTAGGCTGGTGCTGGCAAGGCAGGCACCTTACCTCTAGTGCCACCGTGCTGGCCCCATAAATAAGTCTTCTTAGAAAGCCTTTTCTGCTGATCTCCTTTACATTTTTGAATTTAGTCTTTTGTAGATTTTATAATCCTTTTTGAGAAGAATTCTGTAAGTTCTCTTCTTCACTGTATTTATGGTAACTGTTTCATGCGTAGTATATATTTAATGAAATACTATTTTATTTTTGCCTTTGAATAGCACTGTGAAATTTACATCTTAAGTAAGACCTAACATCATATTAATTATATGAAGGCAATAAACGATGTTAGGTTGTTTCTCTCTTTTGTTATTTTTCATTTTTCATTGTTTCTGTTTTTTATTTTTTGTAATTTTTTTGCATCACTACTGGTGGTGCTGAGGATCCTGGATCTGCACTCTAGAATACTCTTGGTGAGTTTGGGGGACCATATGGGATGCTGGGGATTAAACCCAAATTGGCTACATACAAGGCAATTGTCCTACCTACTGTACTATTTCTCTGGGTCCTGCTTCACTCTGTTTAATATGTTTAGACTTGATGATTTTAAATTTGGGACAGCTGAAATATTCATGCATTATAATTTAAAGATGTATGATACAACAATGATAAATTATACACCGGCAAGGCCAGAGTGTTGGCGCAGTGGTAGGGTGTTTGTCTTGCACATGGCTGACCTAGGACGGACCACGGTTTTAGCCCCTGGCGTTCCATATGGTCCCCCAAGTCAGAAAAGATTTCTGAGTACAGAGTCAGGAGTGACCCTTGAGAGTCACTGGGTGTGGCTCAATGCCCTCCAATTATACATTGGCTATTGAAACATAAACATAAAAAACAAATAGAAAAATAAGCAGCAAAGAGTATATTGCACCAATTCATGGTTATTTAACTTAGGTGAGCCATTCAGAGTCCAAAATAATTAAAAATATTTGTATGAAAAAGAATAACTGGAATACTACTTATTTTAGAACTATAGAACCTTCTTAATTTCTTATCAAATGACATTTGACTCAATGGATAATTATGTTTTTCCCAAACTACAAGTGAAAGCCTAACTACTAGTACACAAAAGGGAAGGAGCTATGCTCTTTCCCCACTACTAAAGGATTTCAATTAATCAAGTTAAAGACTCGGTTGTTGACTGTGTTTTTTTTTTTTATATAGGTTTTGCTGCTGGTTGGCGTATTTTCATGTGCTTGTTGAATATTGCAACATGTTCTTTCTTTCT
>PVKC010024238.1:0-16971 GCA_004027635.1 Crocidura indochinensis | reverse complement strand
ATATATATATATACCAGGACCTAATTATTTACACTTCTGTTACTAGTCATCTATTTTTTTAATATCCTGGCTATCATACTAGATATCATAGTTAAAATAGGTGTATGTTTATCTTTTTTAAATTAATGTATGTGATTGGGGGGGATAGATACCAAATAGTGAATCACTGACAGACAAATGACAGCACCATTGCTAGTTTTTTGAGGAAGTATTCATATTGTTTTTCATAGAGTCTGAAACAACTTTCTTACTAATGGTAAATGAGAATTCCCTTTTCTCTTTCCCTCCCTCCCTCCCTTACTCCTTCCCTCCCTTCCTCCCTTCCTCCTTCCCACCCACCTTTCCTCCATTCCTTCCTTCTCTCCCTCCTTTTCTTCCTCCCTCCCTCCTTCACTCCCTCCCCTTTTTCCTACATCCCTTCCTTTCTTCATCCCGCCCTTCCTTCATTTCCTTCCTCCCTCCTTTCCTCCCTCTGTCCCTCCCTTCTTCTGTTCTTCATTCCATCCTCCCTTTATCCCTTCCACCTTCTGCCATCCTCCCTTCCTCCCTTCATCCTTCAATGTCCCTCCCTCTTCCCTTTTCTCTTCGTCCTTCCCTCCTTTCTTTCTTCCCTTTCTTCCTCCCTTCCTCCTCCTTCTCTCCCCCTCCTCCTTCCCTCCTCCTCCTTTCCTTCCTTCCCCCTCCCTCTCTTTCCCCTCCCTTCCTCCCCTTCCTCTCTCCCTCCTTCCTTCCTCCCTTCCTTCCTCCCTCTCTCTCCCTCCATTCCTTCCTCCCCTCCCTCCCTCCTTCCCTTCCTTCCTTCCTTCCTTCCTTCCTTCCTTCCTTCCTTCCTTCCTTAGTCATATTGTAAAATGTATTGATTACACAAAAGTATAATAGTTCCAGAATTCAGAGACTTTATCTCTCATCTAAAAATTTCTAAATTTCGAGAACAGTTTTGACAATCCTCCTACTCTACCAATCTTGTGCAAGAGAATCAAAGCAGAACTCAGAAACAGTAGAGTCTATTTTATTATTTAAAATAGATTAGGAGCTGATAAAAGTAAATACTTGCACAAGTTTGTAAAACTTGTCTCCTCAAATATTAATTAAGAAGTAAATAAGTGGGGCTGGAGTGAAGGCAGAGTGGTAGGGTGTTTGCCTTGCACATGGCCGACCCAAGATAGACTTGGGTTTGATCCCCAGCATCCCATATGGTCCCCCAGTCAGGAGTGATTTCTGAGTGCATAGCCAGGAATAACCTCTGAGTGTCACCAGTTACGGCCTAGAAACCACACACACACACACACACACACACACACACACACACACACACACACACAGTTTTCTTTTTTTTTTTAATTAAGTTCTTGCTCAGGAGTTCTCAGATTTTATTCCTATTTCTGCTTTCAGGGATAGCTCCTGCCACTGTTCAGGGGACCATATGTAGTGCCAGAGATTGAACTCAGGTTGTACACATAAAAGACAAACACCAGAAAGGCCCATAGATAAGAATATTAATAACTAAAAAAGAAATTTGGGGCAGGAAAAACATACAATAGTTAAGACTCTTGCCTTGCACATAGCTGATCAATGTTCAATTCTTCACATTCTGTATGGTCCTCAAGGCAGCACAAGGATTAATTCCTGAGTACAGAGCAAGTAGTAACCCCTGAATATTACTGGGTGTGATTCCCCCAAACAAACAAAAACAAGAAAAGGGAAAGTAAGACACAATTATGGTACTAATTTATGTGGTAAACTAATATTTTGGAAATGTTAGTTAGCATCACCCCCACCCTCTTTCACCTTTTCTCCCATTTCTTCATTGTTTTGGGTAAGAGATGCATCAGTGATTAGCTAAATGGCCTACAGTCTGTTCTTAACTTTGCTCACTATTTTAAATTCCTCCAATAAATACATAGGAGCTTTTCATTAACTATAAAAACAGGGGGAAGGTGTTGAAAAGAAGATAAAAATTTAGAATTTCATCAGAACTTTAAGCTAGAAAATGACATTGAACTCGATGCACTGAGATTAGATTTGTTAGGAGAAACTCATAATTGAATTTTTCTGTGCAAGTTAAGGAAGGCCTCCTTGAAGACACTGGGGAAATGAATCATGTGGGACAGAAAAACCAGGAAAGATACAATCAGATACTGCCTACAGTCTAGCACTATAGTGTAAGTTATAATCACATCTGAAACCCTCTGTATCAAAATTTATTCAGATCGCAAAATGTATTTGCTTCAGGGTGAAGTAAACAGATTCTGTTTCTAAGAGGTCCTCAATGTATGCTCCATACCTAAAGAAACGTTGTTGCTAGGTTTAATTTAAAGAACTGTTAGTGCAAAATATAGTCAGAGGTTGGGAAAGGGCAGGAATTGAATCCTAGTTCTGCCACTGATTACTATCAGGGAACATTTAGATGGGTCATAGAAGTTTTCAAGGCTTCTCTTTTGTTATCTTCAGAACAGGGTAATGATTGTAATTAAACTCAAAGAATTGTGTTGAAAAAATCAACAAGATGGTACTGGTAAAGTGCTAAGCTTAAAAAGGCCCAGGAAATAATAAGTTTCCAACAAGCATTATCAGTTATGATCTTATTTATTATATATCATAATGCATCTCTTCAAATTACTCAAACTCAGGTAATTCTTCCTCTAAAATGTTCTTATCCTCTAAGAAACATTTAATGTCACTGTGGACTTATTTTCAGGACTTGAAAATGATTCAGAAAAGTAAACCTTTTGGTTAATGTGTTTACTGGAGTGGGATTTGAGCAGTGCAATTTAGACACTTGGTTGGCAGATGGTGGATGGCCTTGGGAGGCTATACCATTTGCTCAGAATATGGGGTTTGTGGTCTCTCTCCACCAGTCATTTTACAAAATGAGTCTCACTTAGAATTTCACAGAAGCAAATGAGCCTATAGTTAAAATTCCGGTGAAATAATCACAGGTTTAGTATTTATTTACAGCCTAGAAATCCAGCAGGTATAATCCCAGGATACTTAACCTTAAACACAAATTTTACAATTCCTTGAGAGTTCTCATTTTCTGGGCATTTAAAAATATACATTTGAAAACAGCCTTCTCCCAGTCCCAGCCCCATGACAAAAATTAAAAAGGAGAAAAGAATCTTGCTCTCTAATTTGTAAAGCAAACAAGAGAAATAAAAAGCTTGAGCAAGCCAGCTGTTGGAATGACACTCAAATAGAATCCTTTACAATAGGAGAGAAATCATAGTATGAAGGAATTCTGAATAAGTGTGAATAAAGGTTTTCATACTATATATCACATACGAACGTTGGAGAAAGCATCAAATGATAATTGAGGAACACTAATGACAGGACTGAGATGAAAATAGTGGTTTGTTTTGTGCACTGCCTTAGAACAAAGTTGGCCAAGAGAAGACTCTCATCATTCATGGGACATACAAATTAATCCCAAAACTTTGGGGCTGATCTGTTGAAGACATTTAGCACAGCTCCACAATATGAACATAACTAGAAATACTAAGTGAGTTGCATTTGTTCAACTAGCATGGCAAATGGACAATAGAAGCACATCTCTTTTTACTACAAACCCTCTGCTTTATGAGTTAGCCTATGTGAAACAATGTGCTGAAAACTTTTTAAAAAACTATTTCCTTTACTTAAGCATCATGGTTACAAACATGTTTATAGTAGGGTTTCAGTCATAAAATGTACACCCCCCTTCAACAGTGCAACTTGCCCATCAACAATGCCCCCTATCTCTCTTCTCCCCCACCCCTGTCTGTTTTCAAGACAGGCATTCTATTTCTCTCACTCACTACTATTGCATGATGGTTGTTATGTAGTTCTTTTTCTAACTGCTCTCACCACCCTTTGTGGAAGCTTCATATCATAGGCTGATCTTTCTGGCCCATATTCTCTATTGTCTCTGGGTACTATTAACATATTGTCTTTTATTTTTCTTAAATCCCACAGATGAAAATTTTAATGCCACACAAGCATTCAATACAGATGAAATAGAGGGGTGCCCTGGTTAATAAAAAGAGCTGATGTTAATTGTGCTTAAAACTGTACTGGAACTTTTACATATATTGTCTCTGTTAATCCTTATAGTATCCTGATCAAAGATAAATTTCCTCTTTGATAGAAAAATAACTAATTTTCCAAAACCAATAAACAAACTGATGAAACTCACTTTAATCCCAACAACTTTCCAGAATCTACCACAACAAAATTTTCTTTATTACAAAGAAATCAATAAAGATTTCAGCTTTACAGGAGGCATAAGACTCCAAAAAGGCATACGTACACAACTCAAATTTCTTTGGTGAGATTTGTCTGTGTAATTATAAAATAAAAGCCACGCATTGTGAGATCACCCCACACACTATATTTCTATACCAAGGTGGGCAGATTTGAAGAAGATAGGATAGCCATGGAGGATTAATAAATCAAGTCAGTCAGGAAAGAGTCATGGAGTCATTTCTCCTAGTCATTTCTCTGATTGAACCAAAAGCCATCACTGTCTCTTTCTTTATTAAAGCTGTACCCATAAAACTAGGCAGGCTGGGGTGGAGTAAGATCTAGGTGGGCTTTTACATAACAAAGAAAGAGATTTACAGGAAAGAGGAAGATAGGAGAATGCCTTTGTTTTGGGTTAATAGCTAGGTGTCATTTTACAGTTAATCTTTAGTTTTTGGAAAAATTTTATTGAAACCATTATGATTTACAAAAAAGTCCTTCATAGTTGGATTTTAGGCATAGAGTGACAGTGAATTGGGGTCATTTCCACATTAATGTTGACCTTCCTTCACGAATGTTTCCCAGTATGCATCCTATACCACGAACCTTAACCCACTGGCCTTCCTGTGTAACAGACCCATTTTAAGTTTAGATTGTTAAATTTAGGGTCTGTTGATTCTATTTTTGTTGATTTTGGCTTGCATATTTAGTTCTGTCCTTTTTCTATCTCCACCAATGCACCTGAGACTACTTGGCCCCTGGTCCCCATCCTCTTTTATTTTTTTCTGAATTTTATAGAAATATGAGGTAAAGGGAGCCGGGAGGTGGCGCCTTGCCTGCACTAGCCTAGGACGGACCACGGTTCCCATATGGTCCCCCGTGCCTGCCAGGAGCGACTTCTGAGCGCATAGCCAGGAGTAACCCCTGAGCGTCACTGGGTGTGGCCCAAAAACAAAACAAAAATAAAATAAAACAATAAAAAAGAAATATGAGGTAAAATAATTCATGTCCCAAGGTTCTATGAAAAAGGTGGGATACCCTAACTAGAAAAAAAAAAGAAAAAGAAAAGCTTCTCAGACTTTTGACTAAGATCAAGTGTAGTATCTGTTCATATCAGTTTAATAATCTGATAATTCCTCTATCTGTGGACCATATTAAATGGAGTTTTGGAGCAGGGAGTTGGAATAGGAGCTTGCTTCATCCACTCCACACATTGACCTGGTGTTGCAGTACTTTCAGGAATGGTGCACCCTTCCCCCCTCTCCCCCCCAAAAAAAGTGATAGGTTTTTCTTTCATAGGCATAGCAAACTTCGGGGAAATTAGAAAAGAAAATCTATTTGTCTAAAAAACAGTGTGTCTCTATCCATGAAACATCCTATCATAAGACCAATTACAGGCTCCAGGCATACTAATTGTCTAATCCCAAGGTCTTTCCTCATGGTCCTAGGAAAAGTTATTCTCAATCATGGTTGTTGCCATAGGATTCTGTGTTAGAAATCTTGGTTTTTACATAGATCCTGTGTCAAAACTGGGGTGTCATGGAGCATCTTTTGATTTCATCTCACATTAGGTGGCAAGGCAGAAAAATCTACCCTGAAAATAAGTTTTTGTTGCTTCCTAGTTGTAAGTGTGTCATATGAATCCACCCTGGAACAAGTCAGTGCCAGGGAAGCATTAGAGCCAACCCCCCTCCCACCCTTGGAAGCTTGATTCCTGGTGCTGGTACAGAAAATCCTGCCAGTTTTAAGATGGGATGTAAAGTTCAATGGTGGACAGTTGATGTCCAATTATCTGCGGCCTAAGTCAAGTCATTATGACAAATATTCAGGGTGAAAGACATCCCTGCACTATAAATACTATGAGTTTCTTTTCCTAGTAGGTAAGAACTTCTTTCTATATATAAAATTTCCCAATTTTAATGTGCCTATGCAAAAAGGACTATTGCCACATGATACTACTGGTGCATATGGGGGTAAAAATAACAAACTAAACAATCCCTGTGACCTGGTTCTAACCTGAACTCAGAATCCAAGAGAAACATATCTACTATAACTTCCTACTAAGCAAATCAAAAAAGGAAATGGGGAAAGCTACCTCCACATAAAGCTATACACACTAAGAATTATGCCTCTTAAAATACACCTAAGGAAATAATGTATCCCTTATAAGTCTTTTGAAATAGTCTGGGAGTAGGGAATAAAATCCAGAGCATAGTGGAAGAGATGGTTAGAGATATATCTGCTTTAAAGGTTATTTTTGTAAATAAGCGAGGTGATCTAAGTATGATAAAAATATTGCACACTTTTTATTGGTTTGTTCAACTGGTTTTGGGCATATATATATATATATTTTTTTTTTTTGGTTTTTGGGTCACACCCGGCAGTGCTCAGGGGTTACTCCTGGCTCCATGCTCAGAAATTGCTCCTGGCAGGCACGGGGGACCATATGGGGCACCGGGATTCGAACCGATGACCTTTTGCATGAAAAGCAAACGCCTTACCTCCATGCTATCTCCCAGGCCCCTTGGGCATATATTTTTAAGGGAAAGAAGTGCTAGATCCAATCTGCCTAGAACTATATGATATAAATTGTGAAAATGAGTGTTGATAGAAAAGTCTGTGTCTGTATCCAGACACAGATCTGCAATGGCCAAGGGAGTTTGGCAACCAGGCTGGTGAAGAAACCCGGAAGGAGGCTGAAGAAAGTTCTTACAGCTAATCTTTTTGATTACCTTTAAGGTACTGAGAAACAGGAATAATTCTTTGTATAAACTAGTACAGGAAGCATACTTGCGTTCATTCTGAGAAGCTGAAGAGCTGTTAATGAAGCCCACAGTTTCAGAGTTCTAGCAATCACTTATTAAAAAGAAAAACATTCTTGCCAAGAGCTTCTTATTCTTCAAACAGTTTAGTTAGGGATGTGTGTACTGGTACATGAGCAAAAGGGTTTCTTCTCCTGATAATTTAACCATTAAATGGAAGCATCAGAGGAAAAGCATTTATATTTTATGCAGAAAGTAAATGTTACAAAAAGGATAATAGTGGCAACCTTAATGACTTTAAATCAGAGCTTTAAAAGAACACTAAAGTGTCATGGAAGGGAAATCAAAGAGCATTTAACTCAAGTATCTGGGAATAAATGGCCATCCAAGTTAAAAGCAAGCATAGAGAAAAAAATTAGACCTTAATAAATATTAGAGAAATTTAAGAACACTTCTTTTTCATATAAAATAGAAAATATTTGGAAGTGTGAGATTAACTAAATTACTTTGATCATAAGATACACCTAAAAGATAGATTTTTAAAGATAAATTAAAAAGCTATTTAAAAACCCCATCTTATTTGATATATTTGATTAGCAACTGCAAGTGGAATAAATATTTGTAATTACATAAATTTAAATAATGGGCCTATAATCATGATTAAGCTCTTTGTATGTCAACAGCCTGGACTCTGAACAAAGTTCTTTTATTAATACCCAGCTGGATTTTCTACCACTACTTAACTCTAGTCTTAGTTGGAAAGGGACAATATTCACTTTTGAATCTAAAATCCTGAAAACCACCATCAAAATGCCAAACTTTTTTGGCTTCTAGACTTTGGACTCCCAAACACATGATAAATTTCTAATTTCATAAAGTTCTTGTTACCTGTGGGAGAGGACACAAGACTTGTTCAATGTCTTAGAGTGCCCTTGAAGGGGACTGTAAGACTAAGCTTAGAGTGTTGACCTGAGTTGAGATTAGACAAAGTGTTTCACCACAATGAAAAACCTACCTACATCTCTCATGAAAGAAAGAATTCTGGAAGGAATTGTGAAAGGAACCATTGCAGTTCAAGCTTTGACTATCTCTGTTGTGTAAATTCTGAAGTACATGCCAACAGATAAGGGTTGGGTTTCAGAGCATCTTCAAGAAAGAACCCCTCTTCACCAGTGCAACTAAAATATATGCAGAGCTACACCTAGAGCCAGGTTTTCACAGGTAACATTTTTGTTTCTCTGCCTTCTGACAGGCAGCTGAACTCTGCCTTCTAAACCCATTACTTAGTCACCTTTCCATATGATTTGAAATGTTATAAACTTGTTCAGTATTTCCATTAAAATATTAGGGTGAATGCTCTGTTAAAAAAAAAAACCTCAAATCCTATCTTAAAGAAAAATAGGAAAAAGATCTCCTTAAGTATGTTCTTATGACATCATTCATAATAATGAAATATAGGTTATTACTGACATGCTCTATAATAGTGAATACATTTATTTGACTTGAATTTTTTTGGTTTTGGGACCACACACAGAAAGGCTCATAAGTCAATTCTGGCTGGCTCAGGGGACTATATGGGAAGCTGGGGGTTGAATTTGGATCTGGTATATGTAATGTAAGTGCCCTTCCCTACTCTAGCCCTGAGATAATATTTTAGATATAATTTTATGATAAAACATTTTTCAGGGTTTAGGAGAAAGTTTTCAAACTATTAAACATTTACTGGAGAATTATAGTAGTCTTATAAGACTTTGACATTGTTGTGTTTTCTAAACCTCTGCACTTGATAATGTTCCTAAATATTGAAGTATTATTAAATTCAAGTAACTTAACATTCAAATTAATTTTTTTGTTTTTTGAGGGGTCCACACCCAGTGACACTCAGGGGTTACTTCTGGCTATGTGCTCAGAAATTGCTCTTGGTTTGGGGGACCATACGGGATGCCTGGGATTGAATCCAGTCCTTCCTGGGTCAGCCACGTGCAAGTCAAGCATTCTACTGCTGTGCTATCATTCGGGCCCCCTCAAATTAAATTTTCATCAAAAAAATAAAAATGTCTTGGAGAACCCTGGAATAACTCAGTGGCAAAGAGCAGTTGCCTGGATGCTCTGAATGCGGGTCCTTTAGCTCTGCAATGACAATTGTCCTCTCCTTTTAAACAAATATTTTGGTACTATTCCTGCTTATGTCTGTAAAAACGCTGCTTTCCTCTTTCATTTTCTTTCTCTCTGCTTATTTCATGTGTTTAGCTTTTAATTACACTAAAAACTAAGAATCTTTGGTTTGAAAAGTGTAGGTTACTCTTCACTCCTAAATTATGGAAATGAGTACTGCAAAGGAAAGAAATAGGAGGAATTAAGAGGAGGTGGATTGGGGAGACTAGGTCAGGGTTAGGGGCTTTGGACATTTAATCAGGATAAAGATATGTTATAACTAATATCTTATATCTAATATCTTATATATAAGCCACAGAACCAACAAAATTGTTAGCATGAGACCTAAAATATAACAATCAAATTAAAAAATTGCCTGTCAAACAGACAGACTGGTGGTGGGTGAGAAGGAACCTGAGGATATTGGTGGAGAGATATTTGTGTTAGTATTGGTGTTGGAACATTGAATGTCTAACATTCAACTATAAATACATTTGTAAATCACTGTGCCTTAACAAAAATAATACATTTAGGACTAAAGAGTTAAGGTGCTTGCCTTATGTGCAGCTGAACTGGATCCAATTCCCTGTACTTCAAAAGGTCTTCTAAGTCTGTCAGGTGTTTCTAAGGACAGAGTCAAGATAAAACCCCAATTACCACAGGTGTTTTCCGAAAGCAAAACAAAACAAAACAAACAAAAACTTTCCTGATAGCAAATGCATTTGTACAATACTCCACCTTTACAGAGCATTTTTCTGTGTTTCAGTATATAGTTTTCTCTCGGTAAATATTGGAACTGTGTGCAAAAATTCCCTGGTTCATGGGTACCCCATCACATTAATATAAGGACTACTTTGAAAGTTTTATTTATTTATTTATTTATTTATTTATTTTTTGGCTTTTGGATCACACCCAGCAGTGCTCAGGGGTTACTCCTGACTCTATGCTCAGAAATCACCCCCGGCAGGCTTGGGGGACCATATGGGATGCAAGGATTTGAACCACTGTCCTTCTGCATGCAAGTCTTACTGCTGTGCTATCTCTCCAGCCCCTGAAAGTTTCATCTTAACTTGAGTAATATTTCTATAAATGCCCTTACTTCTAAATTACATTTCTGAGTACTTTAACAATACAGTGAATGGTTAAATCTACAGACTCATTTAAGCAAATAATCTGACTTCGGAAAGAAAGGCTCTCAAAATTAGAACTAATCATAGAAACACAATTAAATTGGATCAACCCTCAAATGAAGGTTATTCATTCTAGTGCTTAAAAAGCATAAAATCAGATTTATGTTGTAAAGACAAAAATGAGAGTTTGAAGGAGCACTTAGAAAATCAAGAAAACTGTCCAGAAATTGTTCAAAACACCAAACATCTTGAGAATAGATTTACATCAAGAGAATTTATTAGGAAGGAAGATAAAGAATTGACCCCCTTGGTCAATGTTAGAAAAAAATCCCTCCATACTTGGGGAACAGAAGAAACATCCTATGGAAAAAACTAAGAGGCAGGGTTTAGAACCACAACTTTCCAACAACAGTTCCCAGGTGAGTGCATTAAATAACAATCCATGGCACTGAGAGATAGTATGGAGGTAGGACGAATGCCTTGCATGCAGAAGGACGGTGGTTCAAATCCTGGCATCCCATATGGTCCTCTGAGCCTGCCAGAAAAAATTTCTGAGTGTAGAGCAAGAAGTAACCCTTGAGTGCTGTCAGGTATGGCCCCCCAACCCCCCAAAACACCCCCCAAACAAAATATCAATTCATTAAAAAAACTAATAGATCCAGTGTTAAAAAACAACAACAGCAAAAAAGAAAATGTTGCCCCCTATCCTCGTTTCTTAGAGCAGAAACTGTTGGTTTAAAAACAGAGATTCAAGATTCATGTAATGGGAGTGGTAAAGCAACACCAGTTCAATCAAATACTTGTGAAAGGATGCTGAGCACCAAGCTCCTTGACCAGAGGGAGCATAGTAACTTCTGTAGATTGCTGATGCAGAGAAACACCGTTATTATTTTCTTCATGAACCCCAGAATTGCAAAATGGCAAGAGAAGATTAAGACTGTAGAAATAAATGCCCTTTCACTCTAAGCAGAATAACACAATTTATTTCAATCCAGAATCTAGGGATACATTAGAATTATTATAGGATCAATATCAGAGATATAAAGGAAGTAATAACAATAGCCTTTAATAATATATGAACAATACAAAAAGTACAAGCTATTATTCAAAGTTACTTGAGAGTTCTAATGAAAAATATGCCAACTCCTTGAAATCACATCTAAGTATAAAGTTATGAAAGCTGAAAAAGGCTCAAAATCATTTCTCTTCCCCAAAGTATTAAAGGTCAAACATCTAAAGCCCAAAAATTCAAAAAGAAAGATTATCATGGCAAACAAAAATCAAAAATCACTCAACAAGGTAGTTAGGATGTAAGATGACAACAAAGTTATTCCTCCATCTTCATCTTTCTTTTAAACCTATCTCTTTGAGATGTAAAAGCCCGTCTGGATCTCACTCTACCCTGATCCACTTGGTGTAATTTGTACTGGGAGGATAAAGAAAAGTCAGTTTTGGTTTGGTGCACAGAGACCAGGAGGTGAGAAGAAAACTGATTCTGGAATTCTTTCCTGACTAGGTTGGTTTATTAATTATTCTTCACAGCTACTCTACCAGCTGCAGACCTATCCACCCAGGTGGAAATATGAGTGTGCTATGATTTCACAGTATTAGAATTATTTTACAACTGGTGATCAAACAGTGACCCAATGATCCAAGAAGACCCCAATGATGGTAATTTGATGCTGGTGATAATCACCATGAAGGCCTCCTTGAACTAGAGTGAGTGTGCAGTGCTCATCACTGGAACTTCAGTATACATGGCCACCTTTCTGAATGGCTTTATGGTGCTCTATTCTGGTCTTTCAGCTGCCCCACCATCCATAGTAGCAGTGGTCCCCTCAGGGACCACAGAAGGAGGTATTAAAGAGGAAATAACTAAAGACTCTGGGCTGCATCCCAGAAGTTGATGCCCACAAACTTTTTTCTACCAAAGGTGATTTGTTCTAGGTCCTTGGCCTCCCAACCTGCAGCAGCTTATCAAGGTTACTGATGGTGAAAAAGCTCAAAAGAAAGCCCGATTGGAGAGGGACCAACAGTAGGGAGATGAGCATGCCCCCCCATCCAGATTCTGGTCCAGGAACTGAAGGCCATTATGTCCCAGATGACCTCAGTAGCTTACTATAGAAGAAGAGAGAAGATGAAAGATCCAAGCCCAGTCTGAAGCCCAACTGCAGAGAAGCTGCTTTCAGAACCTACTGCAACTTTGTTCTAGGTTAATCTCTCAATCCTATTTGCATCAGTCACTATTTTGCTGGTTAAATTGTTAAATTGTTGTTCTCTCTCTCTCTCACTCTCTCTAATATATATATATATATATAAATATATATATATATATTAGTTTGCATAGTTCTGGGAAAATGGATACTATTGTTAGATTTTTAATGGTTCCCAGCTATCCTAGTGAATGTTTTCCAATTGCTGTGATGTTTGATTTTGTACATTATTTAGCAACTTATTCTCAAAATTATGTATGCTAAAATATTCTAATGTCTTTGTCCACAGAAGTCGATGAAAAGGAACTTGAATACTATAGACTCTTATTACAGTGTTCATTGTAAGAATGCTTTAGCAAACGTATTTTAAAAATGTATATATACACATGTATATTGTATATATACTGTATATATATACAGTACAGAATTTTTTGTGTGACCTTTAAAATGCCATTTCTTGAGGTAACAAAATGGTGTAAAGACCCATTTACTATATGGTAGAAGTCAGCAGCTAAATTTTATTTTATTAGAACCATTTTGTTTAATGAAATTGAAAGAGAAAAAAGTACTTATCCAATATATTCTTGCTTTTACATATCTTTGTAAACCAATATCTCATCTTTTTTTTTTTTTTTTTTTTGGTTTTTGGGTCACACCCGGCAGTGCTCAGGGGTTACTCCTGGCTCCATGCTCAGAAATTGCTCCTGGCAGGCACGGGGGACCATATGGGGCACCAGGATTCGAACCGATGACCTTTTGCATGAAAGGCAAACGCCTTACCTCCATGCTATCTCCCGGGCCCCATCTCATCTTATTACTATATCCTTTATCTGTCTGAAAAGTTATCTGGTACTACTAGTTTACTATATGGTTTTATCATGAGTGTGGTGAATTTTTTAAGCTTTTTGTTTGTTTGTGGACCACACCCAGCTGTGATTAGGGCTTGCTACTGGCTCTGTACTCAGGATAAAGTCCAATCTGTCCACATGTAGTATTATTGCACCTGAGAATAGTATTACAGAAAGAATTCATTAGGAAAAAGGAAAAGAAAAATACTCCTTTGGACAATGTTAAAGAAAATCCATCCATAATTAGTGAACAGAAAAAAAACCCTGTATTATTTCTCTAGTCACAATGTTATGAAATGTTGTTAAATTATTTTGTATTTATTAAGAAAATGATATTTAAAAACTAAGGGGATCAGAGCAATAACACAGCTAGTAGGGCATTTGCCTCTTACACTGTTGACCTGGGTTTGATTCTCAGCATCCCATATGGTTCCCTGAGCCTCCCAGGAGCAATTTCTGAGTGCAGAGCCAGGAGTTACTTTTGAGCACTGCCGGGTGTGGCTCAAACACCCACAAATAATAATTCAATAAATAAATAGATTAATAAATAAAAAATAAAACAGCATTTATATACTGAACTGCATTGGTTAATTTTTAAATAGTTGACTATATTTCCAAGGTAAGTCCCTCTTGATTATGACATATTAATCTTTTTTTTTTTTTTTTTTGGTTTTTGGGTCACACCCGGCAGTGCTCAGGGGTTACTCCTGGCTCCATGCTCAGAAATTGCTCCTGGCAGGCACGGGGGACCATATGGGGCACCAGGATTCGAACTGATGACCTTTTGCATGAAAGGCAAACGCCTTACCTCCATGCTATCTCCCGGGCCCCAATCTTTATACATATATATATATATATATATATATATATATATATATATATATATATATATATATATATATATATATATACTTACTGAGTAATTTAATTTGCTAATGTTTGTTAAAGATTTTGTGTCTTTGTTAATAAAAATGCTTTCCCTTCTTTTCTTTTAAGACATTTATTTGGCTTTGAAAAAAATAATTAAAACTTTATAATTATGTTGCATTTTTCTCATCTAGTTTTTGTCAAAATTTGGTGCAATACATTTTATATCTCCAGTAAATATTTGGTAAAATTGATGAGTGAGTCATATTGTCATGAGATATTTTGTAGGAAAGTTTTGACTGAAGTGCATATACAGTACTATTCAGATTATCTATTATTAAATACTTTTTTTGATTTTTATATTTTAGAAATTTGCATATTTTATGTTATATTTGGTTACCATGACTCATGATATTTCTTTTATGTCTTTCCATTTTTAATATTAACAACCTAATTTTCTCATCTATATTCCTTTTATTACTCACTTTTTAGATTTCATTTTTTTCTCTTAAGATTAGTCCCAGTCTCATAAAAAAGATTAGAGATTTAGCAATTCAATTAATATTTTAAAATAACTAACATGTTGCTTTTCCTCATTGTTTCTATTATTATATTACATTGGAACATATTTTTATTATATCTTTGTATTTATTGTAGAGTTAATGATCTTTTCTTATTTTCTAAGTTCTTATTGTAAAAACTTATACAATTGATTACTTCTTTTCAATACAAATATGTAATGATGGATGGTCTAATAACACTGTAGTTAAGATGTTTGTTTTTTAAGGGTTAACTGTAGTTTGATAGCTAAACACTGCCAGGAGTGATACCTATTTATAGAGCCCAAAGTAAGTTTGAGTACTTCAGGATGTGGCTCCAAAACAAAACAAAAAAATACTTAAAAAAACTAAATATATAATTAGGTAAGTTTCCCTTGAGGAGCCAACAAATAAATAATTATAAGATGCCTTTTGATGATATTCAAGTAAAGTCATTGAATACTTATATTTTTATTTATACTTATGGAGGTACCATGCATTAAAAAGTACTTCATATTTGAGTTTTTGACATACCATTTTCCAGTGCCAATTCCACCACCAATATTAACTTTCCTCCACCATTGTTCCCAGGTTTCTTACTGTATCTCCTCTTCCAAGCCCATCTTGACAGGTACCTTTTCAAGTTTAAATTTTGGGGTCAGAGTGATAGTACAGTGGGCAAGTTACTTGCCTTGCAAGTAGA
The DNA here is from genome assembly GCA_004027635.1 of Crocidura indochinensis. Lineage (NCBI taxonomy): Eukaryota > Metazoa > Chordata > Mammalia > Eulipotyphla > Soricidae > Crocidura > Crocidura indochinensis. The sequence continues at coordinate 1,537 of PVKC010024238.1, read as the reverse complement.
AGACTCAAATTTGATTCCCAGTGTCCCAATCCCATATGGTCCCCCAAGCACTACCTGGAGTGTGATTCCTGACTGCAGAGTTAGGAGTAACCCCTAAGCACTTCCACACTACCAGGTATGACATCCCTCCAAGTCAAAAAGAAAACAAAACAAAAACAAATCCAAAAAAGCCACCAATTTTATTTTTATTAAGTATTAGGATTATTTTCAAGTGTTTTTCTTACTTTTTAAATATATGGGCTGAAGACAACTGAGATAACTTAATAGGCTGACTGCATGCTTTGTATGCTTGAGACCCAAATTAGATCTCTAACACTTCATGGTCTTCTGAGCACCACTAGCAAGACCTCCAAACATGGTATACCTAAAGGATTCTTGGTTATAACCCAAAAATAAATAAAAATTAACAAATATACATAGAATAATATTTTCATGTGTCTCTAAGTTAACTCCATCTCTTATTTCACTCCTTCTATATTGTTGAAATCTGTTTTACCTCAGAATAGTCAGTGAAGATAAATGTTCTATATTTTTCCTTGAATAGATAATACACCTATTATTTTGGGATGAATAATGCTCTATAAATAACAATTAGATAATTTTCAGTAATAGTCACATAATATTTTCTAGTTATCTGAGTCCTTGGTTTATTGATTATTGAGAGGGAAAAGTTGAAATCTCTAATTTTAATTATGATTTGTCATTTTTACTTTTTAGTTTTAATAAACTTTCTCTTATTGATGACATTTCCTTTTGACTTTAATTACTGTTTTTAATCCCTATTAATTTCACCATGTGTTCACATATTTTGTCCATATTTTCTACTTGACCCCTTAAGCATATTAATTATATATAGAATTTTCTGTCTGATAGTGACAATATCTAGGCTCATCTCTGATTATGGCTCTATTATTTGCTTTATCCCTCCTTGATTCTCTTTCTCAAAGTAGCAAGTGACCCCACACATGCAAGCTGCGTAACTATCAATGTACATTAGCCACAATGAACATATAAAAACAACATGCAGCAAATCATAGGACAAGGTCAGGGCTTCACTCATATTCCCTTGGATTCTTCGCTTGTTTTGTCACTCTGATTTGTGATATCTATCCCTTCTAAATATTGGAACTTGCATTGCTCCTTTGGGGCCTCTTGCTAACTTGAAAAAGCATGTTTTATCTATATATATATGGACAGTCAGAAATATAGATTTGTGTTTGTATATCCCAACTCAATATCCACATATATATACTGAGACAATCTTTAACCAAGAACCAAGAAGCAAATATCTCTTCTTTGTTTTCATTTTTGTTGAGATTTGAGGTTATACTTAGCAATTCTCTGGACTTGCTCCTGACTCTGTTCTAGAATCATTCCTGGCAGTACTCAGAGGACCATATGGGGAGCCAGAGATAGAACCAGAGTTGGCTGCATGTAAGACACATTTTAACCCATGTCTGGTATTTTTCTACTTGACACTTAATTTCTTTGTATTTTAGTTATAGGGATGTGTGGTAATCAATTGTATGCACCACTT
>PVKC010024237.1:0-16959 GCA_004027635.1 Crocidura indochinensis | reverse complement strand
TTTGCTCAGCATAAATTCTATATTAATTTCCATAAAGGCTGGGCTAGACGGCATTCTCACCAGTAGTGAATGAGAGTTCCATTCACCCCACATCCCCGACAGCGCTGGTTGTTCTTGTTCTTAGTGATATGTGCCAGTCTCTGTGGCATGAGATGGTACCACGTTATTATTTTGATTGGCATCTTCCTGATGATTAGTGACATGGAACATTTTTTCATATGCCTTTTGGCCATCTGTATTCTTTGAGGAAGTGTCTTTTGATTTCTTCTCCTTATTTTTTGATGGGATTTGATGATTTTTTCTTGTTAAGTTCTGTCAGTGCCTTGTATATTTTCAATATTAGCCCCTTGTTTAACGGGTATTGAATGAGTAGTTTCTCCCATTCTGTGGGTGGTCTTTGGATTCTAGTCACTATTTCCTTTGAGGTTCAGAAGCTTCTCAGTTTGAGAAGGAGAAGTAAAATGTCTACTCCATAGGCAGACATGGGGGAGGATGAAAGGTAAACTGGGGACATTGTTAGGGGAAAATGTGCACTGGTGAAGGGTATCTTACATTCTATGTTGAAAACTCAATCACAAAAGAAAAAATAAGGCCTCCCAATTCTTATCACAGGCTGTGTTCTTTACACTGACTGTATAGAAAGAGGAGGTACTGTAAATGCACCCCATACACCTCAACCCAGACCCTTGCTGGGTCTGTATTGTGAATCTGGGGACAAAAAAAAAAAAAAAAAGAAAAGAAAGAAAAAAAAGAAAACTCAATTATGATCATCTTTGTAACTTAATAAAAATGCCACTATTTTCTAAACAACCTTGTAATCATGGTGTTTAAATAACATAATGAATAAAAAAGATTTTCAATGTAATTATTGATTATCCTTTGAAGTTCTCTAGAATCCATTGTGACATTTCCCCTTTCTTTTTTGATTTAGTTTAACAGTTTGATGTTCCCTGAGTACATGGGAACTCAGCCATGGTCATTCCTAAATATATTCAGGGCAAAAACAGTGAGCACTTCAGTGCCTGACCTGCCAACTTTTCCTGTTCCCCAAAATGATACATGTGCATCAGTATTTTTTAAAGCTTCTTTTTTTTTTTTTTTGGTGTTCTTGTTTATTTTGGGTCACACCTGGCAGTGCTCAGGTGTTATTTCTGCCTCTGTGCTTAGAAATCACTCCGGCAAGCTTGAAGACCATATGGGCTAATAGAGATTGAATCTGTTTCCATTCAGGGTCTGCTGTGTACAGGATACCACTGTGTTATTGCTCCGGCCCCCATCAGTATTAAGACAAAAATTTCTGAGTTCTTGAAGATATGGTTGCGGAGTTTGACCTAAAGCATGTCACTATGATGTTTATGCATCTTACTGGTGTCAGAAACTATATAATATATGTATAATTCATAAAAAAAGCATATGAGCTCTGGAGATACTCAAAGGAACAGGGTGTGTACTTCATAAGCCCAAGACTCTGAGTTGCTTTATCACAGGTAATAATGACCCATTCTTTTCTTCAATGCAACAATTTACCCAAAAAACCCAATTGAGATAGCTGAGGAAACATAATTTAAAAAGAGCATGTTACTAGAGAGTTAGTGAAGAAAATAGGATACTAGGATACAAGCTTTGGGGCCAGCAAGATAATAAGGGGATTAAGGCTCTGTCTTGCATCTAGAGAGTCTTGGTCAGATCGATGGCAATGTGTATGGTCTTCTGATCTCCCACCAAGAGTGATCCCTGAGCACAAATTCAGAAGTACACAACAAGCCTTGCATGCAGCCAACAGGGTTTGATCTCTGAGCATGTGACCTCTGAGCATCACTGGGAGATGTGGTCATTCTTAGTACCACCTTGAGGTCTAGTGATTCCTGACATAACCATATCCTCATATTGTTATATTGAACTGCCAGCTAGATTAGCTAAGAAGGGTACTCATGAATGCTATTTTGGAGCCCCCTCTAAAGCAGGGGGGAATGGACAAAGTATAGAAACAATAGACATTAAAACATTACTGACTCAAACACAATAATATTCTTTTTTTAAGTTCATATATTTTATTTTATTTTTAATAATATTTATTTAAACACCTTGACTACAGACATAATTATAGTTGGTTATCAGTTATATAAAGAACACCCCCTCCACCAGTACAATATTCCCACCACCAATGCCCTCATCTCACATTTTCCTGACCCCAGCCTATATTCAAGATAGGTCTTGCACTTCTCTTACTCATTCACATTGTTATGGTAGTTGTCAGTGTAGTTATTTATTTAACTGCACTCACCACTCTTTTTGGTGATTCATACTGTGAGCCTGTCCTTCTGGCCCTCATGTCTATTGTCTCTGGACATTATTACAATAATGCCTTTATTTTTCTTAAAACCCATAGATGAACGAGACTATTCTGAAACACAATAAGATTCTTAAAACTGGGAAAATATAAATTAAATAAATTTGATAGGCTAGAAATGAACTAACTGATTTTCTTATGAACCCAAATAGAGCTCCTAGGGAAGGCTGCTTCTTGGATTCAATGGGGTCTCAAAGCTCTGCATTTATTAAAAATTAGAGAGTTAACATTTGTGTGATTAGAAACTGAAAACAATAAAAACAGGATATGCTACATTTAAAAAAAGCTAACAAAGTGTATTTATTGTTTTAATGTGAAATATTAACTTCTTGGAAACTGTGAACATCAATTTAGTCAGAAATGGAAAAGGACTATCAGATAACAGCTGTCCTCTTGGGAGCCTCCTGAATTGTGTTGGTCCCCAGATAGAGGATAACACATTCCTCCCAGCCCAAAGGCCATCCTCTAAGTACACACTTGGCAGGCATCCTGGAAAATGGCAGTATTATAAGGGCTAAGTTACTCTTCCCAGAGATCTCTATTGGACATAATAAAGAAAAGGAAAAAAAGTCAAAGCACAAATTGTATACAATCCAATGTACAATTTAAAGGATGTACTAGTATATTTACATGGTGAGTCAGATTTTTGTTCTGTGAGATTCTAAAGAAGAAAGGAACTCTTTGAGTTGAGAATCTAGCTTATTGTTCTTCATGATGGTGTTCAGAGACAAGTGATCTCTACTTTTGAAGATTGAGATTTTATATGCAATGGAAGTTTCAGGTATCACTTACCAATGCTACACTGTTTTAAAGTTGATGGTTATTTCAATGTCCCTTAGTAATGTTATTTGTAAAAAATAAGTCTGACACAAACCTTTTCTGAAAACAAAGATCTCCCTTTTCTTTTGTGTGTGCAGTAAGCAAATATGTATTGTCAATATATTTACAGTAAAAGAGAATTTAGCTGGTGTATTTATATTTTCAGAGTAGTTTGTTAATCAAATGTAATTTTTAAAAATCATAATTAAAATATTGCATTTTGTGAAAAAGCAACTACAAATAGTCTCAATGGTAAAAGTATTTTTTCTTTTGGTTTAAAGTCATATTCATCTATGGTTAAGTCTTTCTCTTAGCTCTGGGCTCAAAAATCACTACTGGGGGCTTTGGGGACAAAAGAGGTGCTGAGGAATTGAATCTGGGTTGACTATTTGCAAAACAAGTGTCATAATCCCTGCATTAGCTCTCTACTTCCCTCAATGTTAAAAATATTAGCAATATTAGTTTGCAACGCTTTTCCCTTTACTTGTTTTACAGAAAATGTATCATGAAAATTGATAGGAAAATAAAAGTTATTTATTATTGTTATGTTTTCTGCGAAGCTGCTACTGTCAGTACAATTCAAACAATCTTCAAATGATATTAAAATAGATCATACTCTGTCTTAGACTACTTGTTTCTAATACAAATGTATACATTTTGTTTTATAATGATTCTAATCCTTTCTATGAAGACAATACATAGTTTAAAGCATTCATCATACATGCAGCTGACCCAAATTTAAACTCTGGCATTACATATGATCTCCTGAACATCACCACCAAGACTGATACCTGAGCACAGAGCTAGAAGTAAGTCTTGAGCAGCTCCAGGTGAGGTCCATCCCTGTACCCCCATCCTGATTCTCAGTAACAACTTTTATTTATTTGAGTTTTGTTTGGACAGACATACTATGCAGTTCTCAAGGATCACTCCATATTGGACTAGGGAGCCCACATAGGGTGTAGGGCATTGAACATAAATCAGTCATGTACAAATTCCTATGAATCAATTGAACAAAAAATGAAAAAATACTGTATCATGAGTAAAATAAATCACTATATGAAAGACCTCAAGATATGAAAATATTCTGTTATGCATTGTAAGGATAAACACTGACAAAATTTAATCATTGATAAATTATTATAAAAATTCAATAAAATTATCAAAATTCTGTTAATATACTTAAAGGACTTAGAACATTTACAGATACAATTTATATGGAATGACAAAACATCTTGAATAGTTAAAGCCATACTTAGAAATAAGAAACCTGTAGGTATTACATTACTTGACTTGAAACTACATTATAAAGTTTTCATAACCAAAACAGAATAAGATAGACTTTCAGATAAGTAATTTTTAAAAAGTAAGAATCCAAGACAAACCCCCATGCTTTTGGACAATTAATTTATGTCAAATGATCTGGACCCATGGAATGTACTAAAGATAGCCTCTTCATGAGACCAGAACAAGCAGGTAGGATGTTTGCTTTGCATACAACTGACCTGGGTTTGATACCTGGCATCATATATGGTTCCCCCCACCCCCAGAACTATTATTCTAATAATGCTGAGAGAAGAGACAGAAGTGAGCCCATGGTACCACTTAATTTTGACCTAAATCCATTCCTTCCCCCCAAAAAAGTCCTTTCAACAAAGGATGTTGGAAAACTTGGATAGTTACGTACAAAGCAAGAAGGAAAAAAAAAATGAAAGGGAAATTAGTAGTGGACCAAAGATCTGAGATTATATTAGAATTCATAAAATAAACTAAGAATTCTCAAGCAGAAAAGTCTAATATTTTGAGGTGTTTTCAATTATATGATTCCATATAAGGTAAAAAAAACCCAAATATTAATAAATAGATTTACATAAAATTAAAATGTTTTTGGTTGACAAAATAAAACTGGTTAAAACTAAAGTACACTTTCTTGCAAATGGCTAGCCAGTTGTGCCAACACCACTTGTTGAAGAGGCATGTACGAAGTTAAAATCCAAATGGATTAAAGACCTTGATATCAGACACGATACCATAAGGTATATAGAACAAAACGTAGGTAAAACACTCCAAGATATTGAGACTAAAGGCATCTTCAAGGAGGAAACTGCACTCTCAAAACAAGTGAAAGCAGAAATTAACAGATGGGAATACATTAAGCTGAGAAGCTTATGCACCTCAAAGGGAATAGTGCCCAGGATACAAGAGCCATCCACTGAGTGGGAGAAACTATTCACCCAGTACCCATCAGGTAAGGAGCTAATATCTAAAATATACAAGGCACTGACAGAACTTTACAAGAAAAAAAATCTAATCCCATCAAAAAATGGGGAGAAGAGATGGACAGACAATTTGACAAAAAAGAAATACAAATGGCCAAAGGACACATGAAAAGATGCTCCACATCACTAATCACCAGGGAGATGCAAATCAAAACAACTATGAGGTACCACCTCGTACCACAGATATTGGCACACATCACAATGAATGAGAACAAGCAGTGTTGGCAGGTATGAGGAGAGAAAAAATTTTTTTATCCACTGCTGGTGGGAATACCGTCTAGTCCAACCTTTATGGAAAGCAATATGGAGATGCCTCCAAAAACTGAAAATTGAGCTCCTATATGTTCCAGCTATAACACTCCTAGGAATATACCCTAGGAACACAAAAATACAATACAAAAATCCCTTTCTTACACCTATATTCATTGCAGTACCATTTACCATAGCAAGAATCTGGACACAACCAAGATGACCCTCAACAGATGAATGGCTAAAGAAAAAAACAAAAACAAAACGAAAACAGGGCCTGGAGAGATAGCACAGTGGCATTTACCTTGCAAACAGCCGATCCAGGACGTAAGGTGTTTGAATCCAGGTGTCCCATATGGTCCCCCGTGCCTTCCAGGAGCTATTTGTGAGCAGATAGCCAGGAGTAACACCTGAGCACCGCCGGGTGTGGCCCCCCCAAAACAAAAACAAAAACACCCCCCCAAAAACTGTGCTACATATATGCAACGGAATATTATGCAGCCATCAGGAGAGACAAAGTCATGAAATTTTCCTATAAATGGATGTACATGGAATTTATTATGCTGAGTGAAATAAGTCGAGAGAGAGAGAAAGACGCAGAATGGTCTCACTCATCTATGGGTTTTAAGAAAAATAAAGACACGCTTGCAATAATTTTCAGAGACAAAAGAGAGGAGGGCTGGAAGTTCCAGCTTATGACATGAAGATCACCACAAAGAGTGATGAGTTTAGTTAGAAAAATAACTACATTGAGAACTATCCTAACAAAGAGAATATATGAGGAAAATAGAAAGCCTGTCTAGAGTACAGGTGGGGGTGGTGTGGGGAGGAGGGAGATTTGGACATTGGTGGTTCGAATGTTGCACTGGTGATGGGGGGGGGGTGTTCTTTACATGGAACTCAACCACAATCATGTTTGTAATCAAAATGTTTAAATTAAATATTATTAAAAAACTAAAGGACACTCAAGTAAATGGGCAAAAATATTTGCACTACACGTAAGATAAAGTTTTATTACCCAAAATATATTGCTAAAGTATCAGCAACAACAACAACAAAAATCTGAAATCTTATAAAAGATGGGGAGAGGACATCAACAGACATTTCTTTGACTACTCTGTAGAAGACAGATGGCCTGTAGGTAAATGAGAAAGCACTATTTGTCATTCATTATTAAAGCAGTCTAACAATGATATTTCATTTGGTGTGAGAACAGTATATATTTGAAATGCTAGAAGAAACCTTTGTTGGCAAGGATGTGATACAAAACAAAAACAAAAACAAAAACAAAAAACAACCAAACTTATCCTCTGGTGGAAATGTCTGTTTAACCTTTATGAAAAAAGGTATGAAAATTTTTCATAAAAATAAGAATAGAGGGGCCGGGCGGTGGCACTGGAGGTAAGGTGCCTGCCTTGCCTGCGCTAGCCTAGGATGGACCGCAGTTTGATCCCCCGGTTTCCCATAGGGTCCCCCAAGCCAGGAGCGACTTCTGAGCGCATAGCCAGGAGTAACCCCTGAGCGTCACTGGGTGTGGCCCAAAAACCAAAAAGAAAAAATAAGAATAGAGGTACCATATAAGTCAGTGTTGTGCCCTTTTGACCTTGACTCCCCAAACATAACTATATTAATTCAAAAGACATAAGTACACCTATGCATATTGCAGAATTAAGTACAATAGCCATGGCCTGGGAAACAACCCATATGTCGAGAGTAAACGAATGGATAAAGAATCTGTGGTATATAATGCTACACAGGAGCTCTAGATCTTTGAGTTATCTCCCTGTACTTATACATTCTAACACAAATCTAACACAAATCCAAATTCTATTAACAAATTCATATAGAAGTGTTATAAAATACAAGTCATTGAGCTGGAGAGATAGAACAGTGATTATGGTTCTTGCCTCACACACATATGACCCTGGTTCAATTCCATATAGTCCTCAGAGTGACTTTTGTTGCAAATCCAGGAGTAACCCCTCAGCATTGCCAGGGGTGTTCTTCCAAATAAAAAAGAAATACATTAAATGTTTACAGTGTTTCTTTGAGATAAAAAAGAGCATAATATTGTTTGTTTTTTCTTTGGCCACATCCAGGGGAGTTCAGAAGTTACTCCTAATTCTGTGCTTGGGAATTATTCCTGGTAGGCTTGGAGAATCATCAGGAGAGACAAAGTCTCTCAAGGATCAAACCTTGGTAAGCTGCATACAAGGCAAACAACCTACTACCTACTACTACCTAACTATCTCTCTGGCCCTTTAGATAATTTTTAAACCCAAAATCCATGGTTTTAATTTTTATAATAAAACAATACTTTGGGAAGAAATATTATTTCTGCTTGATTCAAAGAAAGTCAAGAAGAATTTGCACATAATTGTAATAGAAAATGCCTACATAAAGTAAGAATTTAGGTTGAAATATAGAACATGATTCCTAGTAACTAATCACCACAGGAACCTCTAACATTCTCCTTGGCATGTCACCATGTGGCCACCATGTTATATTTAAATGACCACCTGAATTTAAATTATTATATTTTAGTAATTTTATATTTTATTTTACTTATATTTTATATTTTATTATATGTTAGTAATTTATTTACAAAATAAAAATAAATCAGATCAATTTAAAAAACAAATTCTTTGTAAGCATATGGAATCTGTATGAAAAATAGCCCTTGAGTTTACAGCTGACTTTTTTTTACAGAACTTTGAAAGTTGCTTTCTTTCCTATATTCTTTCTCTTTCTTTCTTTTTCTTTTTCTTTATCTTTCTTTCTTTCTTTCTTTCTTTCTTTCTTTCTTTCTTTCTTTCTTTCTTTCTTTCTTTCTTTCTTTCTTTCTTTCTTTCTTTCTTTCTCTCTCTCTCTCTCTCTTTCTTTCTTTCTTTCTTTCTTTCTTTCTTTCTTTCTTTCTTTCTTTCTTTCTTTCTTTCTTTCTTTCTTTTTTCTTTCTTTCTTTCCCCTTCCTTCCTTCCTTCCTTCCTTCCTTCCTTCCTTCCTTCCTTCCTTCCTTCCTTCCTTCTTCCTTCCTTTCTCCTTTTTTCTTTTGTCTTTCTATTTTTCATAAATTTTCTCTTACTTATCTGGAAACAAATGTATTGTGGTCAACAATGTGATTCATTTTTTTAAATAAAGTAAAAAATCTCTTAAAGAGGCAGATTGGTGTGTAGGAGAAAACAAGGAGGGGGCAGGTGTGAGAATGGTGAAGGGATTAGTGAAGTAATTGGTGTTGAAATGCTTTATGCCTGGAACCCAACCATCAAGAACTTTGTAGTCTGTTAACTAAATAAAATAAAAAAATGAAAATGAAAAGACAATTATGCTGGACCATTTTTCATTTACAATGTATTTATTCCTTATAAGATATACTACTTTTAAGGGGCCAGTGGCGCTGGAGGTAAGGTGCCTGCCTTGCCTGCGCTAACCTAGGACGGACCTCGGTTCGATCCCCCGGTTCCCCATATGGTCCCCCGTGCCTGCCAGGAGCGACTTCTGAGCGAATAGCCAGGAGTAACCCCTGAGCGTCACCAGGTGTGGCCCAAAAACCAAAAAAAAAAAAAAGATATACTACTTTTGGAATATAATTCTATGAAGATACTGTTTTATTTGCTCAACATATTTGATCAGTTCTCTAATAACAATAGGAAGATTCTACAATTAAATTTATTTTATATAATTAGGAAATAGACATAATAAACTTTACTTTGTTGTTGTTGTTGAGGATCCTCAGCTGTGCTTGAAGATCAGTGGGGCTGTACCAGTATTGCTCATAAAATTATGTACCAGACATCAAAGTTAGGGTCTCATGCCTCCAATTCACATTCATTCCATCCCTTTAGGTTCCTCCTTAATCCAGGCATAGAGAGGTTGTTTTTACTAAAGGTTTGAAGATGGAAGGTTTTGAAATCTATGGATATTTGCTTTAAGGTATATTTAAATGAATATTTTACTTAAATTATAGAACAATAATTAAGTTACAATTTTTTGTTTCAATACATCTTCAAATACATTTCAATTTACAGTTTCATTGAAAGGCAAATTCGATTGAAGATTTTGGAAAAGCAGTAGTTAAACTTGGGAAATCAGGAAAAAACACCGAAGATAGCTTAGCTTTCACTAATGCTTGGAGACTGAATTTTCAAATAAAATGTATTACTTCATGCACCATAGAATATCTAAATACAACCCATATAAAGGTTTGATAAGTTAATATGGTGTTAACTCACAGTATTGTGAGAGCAGACAATAGTTTCCTGGGATGACAGTAGTGGTAATAGCTGTGTGAAGTAAACTTTATGAAAGGCTGAGGTGGTAAGACTATCATATTTTGAAAGAATTTATTTAAATTTTGGAGTCACACTTGGTGGTAGTGCTCAGGAATTACTCCTGACCCTGTGCTCAGGGATATTTCCTGGCAGGACTCAGAGGGCCATATGTTGTTTTGGAGATTGAACCAAAGTTGAAGTCAAGCAATTCATACATTGTTTTAATCAACAACACATCATACCCTCTTTCAGGATTCAACCCAGTAATTCTTACCAGCAGTCTTCTATGGTAAATCAGGATAAAATAAAATGTTAAGTCCATATTTAATCATCAGAATTCGAAAGAAGTTAATAGTCTAAAGCACAAAATAGTAATTTAAAGTATCCTGATAAAGAGAGAAAATTAGCATTTCATTTGATTCTAACAGATTTAATTTGTCTTTCAACTATTACAAAACAAAAAGAATCATTTCAGACAATGTTGCATTCTATTTCAGTCTTTGATTAAGTCTTACCATTCCCCCCTTCCATGGTTAACAAGAATCAATCATAGCAGTAATTTCATGTGAAAAAGAAATCCTAGCAGGCTTATGTCTGGTCTCTAGAGCTGATAGATTGCTTCATTTTTATAAAGCCAAATCATTTTTCTAGGAATCAACTTTCAAGTGTATAAGTTTCAGTTTGGAAATTATTTCTAGCAATATTCGCTTTCAGTAATTCCTTTTTAACATTAATTAGGTGAATAAAACCGCCAAGGAACACAAAGTGTTTTTGCAAAATAATACGATAATTTGTATTGAAATGCTATTGAATACAGGGAAAAACTCAAAGAAGTGAAAGGATCACAAAGGGAAGAATTCTGCTATAGCTATTCAAAATATGGGATAAAATATACTATACTTTCTTCTGTTTGACATAATACATCCAACTTTTCATTTCTTGTTCTGATTCTGTCCCCCAACCTCTCTCAATTTAAACAGTGTCTCCTCTGTTTATTTGTGACAAAGATTCCATTTGTAACTCACAGTTCAGAATAAATGTTGACAGCTTAAATAAAAACCTGTATGATTACTAAGGTAAGTTTCAGCAATAAAAAGCAAAAATTTCTCTGCTTGTTTGTTTTGACCAATATTTGGGGTGTAATCAGTTATTTGTTGTAGGTAAACAGACTTTTATTGCACATATATTTAATTTTAATCATTTATATCATAATTTTTAAGTACAAAGTTCAATCAAATGGACAGTGCAGGTGCAAAAATACCTAAATATGTTTTTGGTGGGTATGCTTTATTGATAGTGCAAAGATAGATCTCCTTAAGTCCCCCTTTCTTTGTGAGGTCTAGGATTAAATCTGTTAAAGTCTGGAGATTGCATAACCTCTTGTACTTGTTGAGTCAATACAGGACTTCTCAGATGCTGAGGACCCTTCTTCACCTTTTAGTGCTCTCATTGGGACAGATGGTCCTGAAACCTGTAGTTACCATGAGGCTGATGAACCTATGACTCTGTTTCACTAAATTAATTGTCATAGTAAGAAGTGAGCTTGACAAAGTGGTCTTTGAAGGCAATGTCAACCTCAGCATCAAAGGTGGAGTAGTGGGCATCACTATTAAAGTCTCATGAGACAGCCCAAGAGATGTTTTGAGAGATTCTTGTGATAATATTTAATGATTTTTGTTGATATTGTCATATTTGGCAGTTTTCTTCAGGTGGCAGATAAGATCCATGACAGGATTGGGAGTGGATCATGGAAGGCTATTCTGGTCAGTTTCCTGTTCCACTCCAGGATGACCTTGCTCACAGCCTTGGCTAGGACTATGGTACCAAGGGATGGTGTTTTGGGCTATGCCTTGATCAATCACACCACAACTTTGCAGAGAGGCCATAGAAGGCCTTCTGGTGAGTAGTAGCATACTTTGTGGTCATGAGATCCTCTTTGATGCAAAAGTTGTCATTGATGATCTTGGCCAAGAGGCCCAAACAGCTGGTAGTGGAGGAGACATTGCTTGAGGGAATTGTACTTTTCATGGTTCATGCACAACCAAACATGGGGACATAAACAAAAGGGGAAGAGATGATGACCTTTATGATTTTGCTCTTGAACTGAGCCTCAGTCTTCTGCAGGGCAGTGAAGATCCAGTGGACTCCAGGATATACTGAGCACCAGCATTACTCTAGTTGATACAGGAGTGATTTTGGTCCTGGAAGGCAGAGCTTTTCGTTGGTGACAAGCTCCCATTCATGGCCTTGACTGTGCCATTAAACTTGCTGTGGGTGGAATCATAATGGAACATGTATACCATGTAGTAGAGGTCCATGAAGAGGTTGTTGATGGCCACAATTTCCCATTTGCCAGAGTTAAATGGCCCCTTGAAACCAGACAGTTAGTATGGCCAAATACATTCACTTGATGTCACCATTGTGTCTCTGAAATGCAGCTGTTACTGAAGAGGCGGCTTCTATTGAATAGAAGATGAAGGGAAAAACATAAAAAAATTTAGACCTTCAAAAATAGTTTCCTTCCTTCCTTCCTTCCTTCCTTCCTTCCTTCCTTCCTTCCTTCCTTCCTTCCTTCCTTCCTCTCTCCTTCCTTCTCTTTCTCTCTTTTTCTTTCATATGACCGTGCTCAGGGATCACTCCTGCTGTTTTTCAGGGCACCATAATGCCAAGGATTAATGCCAGGTCAAATACATATAAGGCAAGTAACATATCCTATGTATTGTCTCTCCTGACCCATGTGAAAATATTTTTAATTCTCTGTAAAAACTGTACAAGCATGTAGTTGTTTGTGATATGATAAGTGTATGTTTGATTGCTAAGGAAACTAAAACTATTCAGAATATCTCTACTTTTTATCTTACTACCAGCAATGAGAGTTTTAGTTAATCAACATTATTTCAAGGACGTGGTATATCCTTCATTTTTAAATCATTATAATATATGACTAGTGATATTTCATTGTAGATTAACTAGTGTTTTCTTAGTGGTTAATGATTTTAACAACTGATGGTTATCTGCCATTTTACATACCTTTTATAAAAATGTTATTTCACGGGGCCCAGGAGATAGCATGGAGGTAAGGCGTTTGCCTTTCATGCAAAAGGTCATCGGTTCGAATCCCGGTGCCTCATATGGTCCCCCGTGCCTGCCAGGAGCAATTTCTGAGCATGGAGCCAGGAGTAACCCCTGAGCACTGCCGGTGTGACCCAAAAACCAAAAAAAAAAAAAAAGTTATTTCACAGTATTAGTCCATTTTAGGTGAAAATCTTAAATTTTCAGAATTTTTAAAAATACCAAATACAAATCTATTTTAGGTATGTAGTTTAAAAATATTCATCTAATTTGTTTTTATTTTCTTAAAAAAAAGAGGGGCTCGGGAGATAGCATGGAGGTAAGGCATTTGCCTTTCATGCAAAAGGTCATTGGTTCGAATCCCGGTGCCCCATATGGTCCCCTGTGCCTACCAGGAGCAATTTCTGAGCATGGAGACAGGAGTAACCCCTGAGCACTGCCGGGTGTGACCCCCCAAAAAACAAAACAAAACAAAAATAAACAAAGGGTCTGAGCCGTGGAGCAGAGGTAGGACATTTGCCTTGCATGAGGCTGACCTAGGACAGACCATTTGATCCCCTAGCATCCCATATGGTCCCCCAAGACCCCCTGAGCATACCAGATGTGATGTGAAAAACAGAAAAAACAAAGCAAGTAAAGCAAAAGCTAATCTATTGCTTTCTTATTTTATAACCCCTTCCTACATCTTCTTGTTAATTGTCCTAAGGTGATTTTAGTTCTGTTGAAAATCACTTTTAAAAAATATTTTGTTCTTTTACCAGTGTATGCACTTATATAGTACACTGGCTGAGATTGTTCTAAATATGATCTTTTCATTCCACTTGTTTTGCTTTGCATAGTCTTTTCAGTCTCTCCTATTTTGTTGTTAAGGCTAAATATCTCTTTTATAAGATAGCTGAATAGTGTTTCAATGTATAAATGTACAGATCCTCCACATATGATCATCTGTGTTTAGGTACTTGGTTTACTTTAATATTCTTACAATTGCAAATAAATGCTACATAACCATTAGTTTTAATATAAATTTTTGTGTCAATGTTTTTCTATTGTTTGGTAACTATCTTTAAGTTTTTAAAATTATTTTTTAAATTAAAGTATCGTTATTTACAAAGCTATTCATAACAGGGTTTTAGTTATACAGTGCTTTAATACAAATCACATCACTAGTGTCAACTTTTCTCTATCAATGTTCCTGGGTTTTCTCCCATAACTGCACCAAATCCCAGCCTGACATATTGAAAGGTACCTTTTAAAGTTGAATTGTTATAGTTTGTGTCTCATGATTTCAGTGATGTTGACTATGTGGTTTGGATATTTACTTATGTTCTTTCTTAATGTACCAACAATGTACCTGAGTATTATTAACCCTATGCCCCATTATTCCTCATCTATCCTCCCTTAACTCCACTCCATTTCTTTCTCCTCCTTTATACTCCTCCCTATACTTTGGGGCAAAGGGGGATCTAAGCATCCCCAATTTGTACCATTGCTTTTAGTTTACCTAGTAATTTCCTTCACACTTGGCATTTTATGAGGATCATTAAGTTTTAAATTTACTTTACTTAAATGACATGTGCCACATAATTGACATAGTTGATCCTAATATATTTGTTTCTAGATAATTCAGAACAAAATTATTTAAAAAATGAATAAAAAGAATAAGAGAAGGAAGAGAAGAGAAGAGAAGAAGAAGTAAGTGATAATTATATTTGTGAAAACTATTGTATTTCCAATGAGGTCATTAAATCATTGCCAGAAAATTTAGTAAGCTCTTGTTAACTGACCATTCTACTCTATTATTTCATTTGTTTCTGAACATTAAGTGACTCCAACTATATATTGACATCTAAATTGGTGCATACTTATGGGAATAACAGTATTAAACAAAACTGAAGTTGTTGCATGGCAGCAAATTTGGTCTCAGGGTCCAAGAATTCCAAGCACTATTTCTGTTACAGAGGCTTTTGTGGGTGTGTTTTCAGCTACTAGGTCTTCCAGAAGTATGAAAAATTGGGAAGGGTTAGATTGCCTAAACTCACTCCAAAAATGTTCTGGTGATATCAGTCTAAATACCTTCATACCTGGAGTTTGGCTAGATTGGTGTCTCTAGAGTTGTAGTGGAGTGATAGAACAGTGATTATGATTTTCATTGAGAAAATGATTAGATTTTAGTTGTAATTGGACTTTTTTTTGGGTCACACCCAGCAGCAGTCAGGGGTTACTCCTGGATCTAGGCTCAGAAATCGCCCCCGGCAGGCTCTGGGGACCATATGTGATGCCAGGATTCCAACCAACGTCCTTCTGCATGCAAAGTAAACGTCTTACCGCTGTGCTATCTCTCCAGCCCCTAATTGGACTTCTTATTTTTGTTTGTTTTTGGCCCCACCCATTTGATGCTCAGGGGTTACTCCTGGCTAAGCGCTCAGAAATTGCCCCTGGCTTGTGGGGACCATATGGGACGCCAGGGGATCGAACCAAGGTTCTTCCTTGGCTAGCGCTTGCAAGGCAGAGACCTTAGCGCCAACTCACCGGCCCCCTAATTGAACTTCTTATATCTAAAAACTCCAAAGGGATTTTGTCTAGGATTCTATCAAGAATAAAGATCAATTCATAGAATGTCTTTTGTTAATTTCTAATACTTACAAAATCTTCCAAATCTATAAATAAGATATGTCATTCTATTTGTTTTAATGTTTGATTTTTTCATTTTATAGTTCCAGTCAGTTAATAAATATTATTTTTTATTCAGGCCATTATTCCAACCCTGGCAAATACAATTTCAGGGATTAGGTAGGAGATAAATCTGACTGGATGGGTAAGGATAAAAGGTAGATGGTAAAGGACATTATTAAATATAGGCATATAAATATATTTTGCTGTAAAATGTTCAGAGAAATGAGCTTATAGCTAAAAGATAATTTAAGATCAAAGGTAGGTATAATATTTTTAAAATCGGAATGTCAGAGAGATAGCACAGGGGTAGGGAACTTGCCTTTCATGCCAGATTTGTTCCCTGGAACTCATATTGTTTTCAAAGTACTGCTACAGGAGTGATCTTTGAGCACAGAGTCAGGAGTAAACCCTGAGAGTAACCAAGTATGGTCCAAAATCCCGCCTTTAAATTTGAATTTATATATTGATGTTTGCTTGGATGATCTAGTTGACAGAATTTAATGCTACTTGGAGAGTCACAGGATTTCAGGCTTAAGTTTCATGAACATAGAAAAAGCGATAAAACACAGAAACTAAATGGAGAGGGTGGCCTTTAAAATCACTGCAACAATTGTAATAAGAGGAAGGAAGAGAATGTGAGCTTAGATTCAGTTAAGTAAGTAAAGTCCATTGTGGGAGGCTGAGGGTGATTCCAGCTGATAACTATTCTTTTCTTAGGGAAGAATGAGATAAGTTCAATAGCCATGGAGGGGAGGAGATTTGGAGATTTAAAGTGAAAGACTAAAATGTGGCAAATAAAAGGAAATACAGGGACATACGTGTGCACTTTTTTTTTTTACTTTTAAAAATTACCTCATTTAATCAATGTTGTTTACAAGGTCTTTCATAATATTGTTGTTCTTTTTTTCAGTTACAAAGATGTTCATGATTGACTTTCAGACAATCTACACCACCCTTCACTAGTGCATATTTCCCACACGAATGTCCCCAAGCCCCCCCGCCCCACATGCCCATGTGGCAGATATTTTTATTCTTTCTTTCTCTCTTTTTCCCCATTTTCCCTTTTAGACACTGTGGTTTTCAATATTGTTAATGAAGGGATACCATGCATAGAACTTTATCTCCTTTCAGCACCCAGGTCTTGTCCAGATGATAATTTCCAACTATCATTGTCAAGTGGTCCCTTCTCTGCCCTAACAGCACTCTCCCACTATTTGTGACAAACTACCTACCAAGGACTGGCCCCCCC
>PVKC010024236.1:0-16969 GCA_004027635.1 Crocidura indochinensis | reverse complement strand
CAAGGTGCAAATATACATAACCTAACTCCGAGGAGAATGAGTCTCTCAATTATAAAGTATACATCCATCCAAGGCAAATTCTATATTTCATACAATTATAGTAAAATAAAAATACCTTTCAACTTGAAATTATACCTCCAATTTGCATAGTAGAAACATTATCTCCAATTTGCATAATTATCTAATGAACGTTCAAAAGAGAAAAGTAATTACTAGAATTATTGGCTCTCTGAATTGGAATTTATACAGGTCACTGTAAATGCTTTCCTCTTCCATTTCCCTGCCCAATCTCCAGCTGGTATTCCCAGTACCTTATTCCTAACCGGGAGAGGCCAATTCTCCATCATAACTTCATTGAAGTAACACTTTTTGCTTCTAGATAATTCAGTTGTTGGGAAATCTTGACCTAACTATAAAAAAATGGCTTCCTTATGGCTTCTACCAGTTATCACATTTGCCCAAGTTTCAGCATGCTAAAAGCAATACAAAACAAAACAAAAACTTACAATATTTGGAAAGGTTTGTGCCCAATGGCAGATATACCTGATTGCACACCCAATATTCATTCCTCAGCATGTCTCTGAAATAAAAGAATACTAATAATGTTCTGTTACAAGATAGCCACCAATATATTCTCATAAAGATGTGCCGTCCCTGTGCTAGGCAGATGATTTAATCAATCTTTGAAAATAAGAGATTGGAAAGATAGTACCATTTGGGTAGACACTCATCTTACGTGCAGCTGACCAGGGCTTGAGCCCCAGCATCCCATATGGTCCCCTGAGCCCATCAGAAGTGATCAATGAGTACAGCCTGGAATAAACCCAAAGCACCACCAGATGTGATCAAAAAAATAAAAATAAAATATAGAAACAAAGATATGTCCACCAGACATATTCTAGAAAATCTTACTAAGAAACTTCTGGAGAAGGCTAGAGCAATATAGTACAGCAGGTATGTTCTTATCTTGTAAGCATCCAACCTGAGTTAGATTCCTGGTACCCCAGATGGTCCTCCATGTACCTCCAGAAATGACCTGTTAGTGGAGAGTCAGGAACAAACCCTAAGCACCACCGTATGGTCCAAAACCAAAATTAATGACATCACAGGAACAAAAATAGAAACTTGTGGAATGTTTTGCTTCCTGATAAAAAAGGTAATATGTTTGAGAAGTACTCCCTGGCTCTCCCTCATCCCAATTTCTCCCTGCTGTGAATATGATTGTACAAAGCTTAATGCTTGGGATTATGATACTATAAGGTGGTCAACATAAGGATAAGGAGGCAACAGACCATGGATTCAGAACACAAAAGAAGTAACCTGGGTGTAGATGATATCATTAAGTCATCTCTCCTGACCCTAGAGTGCTACCTCCAAAAGTTTCATCTTATGAAATAGTTTCATTTTCCTCACTATCCACCACTCAGTTTTTGTCGGTCGTCATGGAGCATATTTCAACCAAAACCATCTCATCTGAGCTTCATGACTCCCTCTGAGATCCACAATATTTTAGGTGCCACCTTAGCCCACCATTCTAACTGCTCTCTCTCTCTCTTCAATATATTCCCTGTTTGTTAAAAAAAAAACTCTACAGAGTTACCCAGTGACAGCTGATCGGAATAACACTGCATCCTTTTTAATCTAATACCTCTCACTTTCGTTTTCAAGTTAGACATCAAACACTGAACATCAAATAATGACATTGACATTGTCATTTACAACCCAGGAATCTTTCCCAGATATGGGCCTGAGTCCTTATCCGCCATCCTTATGCAACTTGGCATTTGGATCTGTGTGCTGGACTGTGCGTGGGTCTGTGTTACAATCCAGCTTGCATGATCTGAGCTGCTTTCCAGGCTGTCAACATCGCTTTGGCTCATTATTCTTTCATCCAGTCTATTAGCTCTACTCACAGCCCCATGGCAGTCTGGAAATGTGATCAGCATGCCATCAATGTACTCACCCACACAGCTCTTAAAAAAAAAGAATAAAAATCCCTACTGAATAAGACAGCAACCAGAGACTAAATGCAAACATAATACTAGCAGTTGGTCTGACAATGATAACAACCCTTCCAACGTCTCCAAAAATACACCAACTTGATACTCATTTGGACTGCACCTTTTCTGGCATTCGTGTCAGCAGGAGATAGCAGGATTCAGTCCACAGGAGTTGAATGTTCTGAGGACAGAATGAGGAAGGGAGGTCAACATATCCCCTGGGTCATTATCATGATGGTTATTATCAGTCTCTCCACTCTGGAAACCCTACCAGTACAGCTTGTTAGGTCATGTGCAACAAAGCGCAAGTTTAAAAGAAGTTCTAGAGATTTAAATCTTACTATGAAAAGGCTGCATTTTATAGAATGTAGGCATTTGTTCTATGACAATAAAACACAGTAACGACTTATAAAAGTAGGGCAAATATATAAGGGTTGCCATGCTAATAATATATATTACTATAGGTACAATAAGATGACCCAAAGTAAATAGAATACCTTGATGAAAGTAGATGACTATGCTATGGGGAATAAAGAGGCAGAAAAAAAAAAGGATTAAAAAGCATAATATTCTGAAGAAATCAGAATAACATCCTATTCATTCTATAAACTCTGACTTTGTTATCTTTTCTATCATACTCTGTTGGTTTTTTTTTGTTTGTTTTTTTGTTTGTTTTTGGGCCACACCCGGCGGTGCTCAGGGGTTACTCCTGGCTATCTGCTCAGAAATAGCTCCTGGCAGGCACGGGGGACCATATGGGACACCGGGATTCGAACCAACCACCTTTGGTTCTGGATCGGCTGCTTGCAAGGCAAACACCGCTGTCCTATCTCTCCGGGCCCTCTATCACACTCTGGTCTATGTCAGCCATCTACACCATTACTCCCCATTGCTACTAACACCATTACCACCAATCCATCACTGCCACTTCTACTCTCTACTCCCATCACTGCCACTAGCACCACCAATAATAGCCCCATCACTGCCACTATTACTACCAAAAACCTGTCACAACTCTACTGTTATTAACATTACTAATGACCCCCATCATTGTCACTAATAACAATATAATTGTGGTCACTATTACCAACACCAACCCCTCACTGTCATTAATGCCACACTACCATCAGCCCAGTGATAGCACAATTACCACCACCAATAATAGCAATGATCCATCACTGACTCTACCACCACCACCAATAATTACCTCATCACTGGAATTGAGCTAAGAAATCCTTCTAAGTTTAGCTGGTTAAGGCTTTAGTCAATTCACACTGGACATAATAACTTCACAAAACCTTTCTCTTATCACATCATCCTCCCTTAATATCAGAACACTCCCTGTCTCCGGCAAGACTTGATTCAACAAGTAAACTGTCATAGGAAGCCATCATACCTCCAGGCTCCCAATAGGCTGGAATAAGGCAATAACTACAAAGAAGATTTAATGTTCATGGTCATGAAAATAATAATTCCCTTAGAGGTGCCCTCCTCCTTCTGTCAAATAACTCCCTCCTGGGTTATTCTCAATAAATGGTGAGATTGAAAAACTTAGTTCTCACTTACTTTCTGATGGGTTCTGAGCAATTTATAAATATTAAACAATACAGGATGGATAAGTATTATGATTATTCCTAATTGTGTTTAAGAAAGTTGAGGGTTAGCAGGGGTCAGGAGTCAGTGCTCAGAGCTCCTTAAATAAGTGGCCAACAGTCCTGACTAATCCCTACCCTTGAGCTCAGGAACAAATGATAGTAGGTGAAGAAAACAGAGAAGATATAGTCTTCAACGTTGTCTGAGATCTTATAAGAACTAACAAATGGCAGTGCTGGACTTGGAACCCCTGCTGTCTGACCTCCTGTACCACTTCTGGCCTCAGAGACTATTCTTCCTCTCAAAAGAGCTCATGGGTCCTTTCAGTATATTTCCTTTGTTGAAATTAAAGTGAATTCTTATACCAAAGACAAGAAAGAAGAAAAGAATATAGGAAAAAGTTTCTCTCAAAACTTTCATCAATGGGCCCGGGAGATAGCATGGAGGTAAGGCGTTTGCCTTTCATGCAAAAGGTCATTGGTTCGAATCCCGGTGCCCCATATGGTCCCCCGTGCCTGCCAGGAGCAATTTCTGAGCATGGAGCCAGGAGTAACCCCTGAGCACTGCCGGGTGTGACCTAAAAAAAAAAACAAAACAAAACAAAACAAAAAAAAAGAACAAAAAAAAACTTTCATCAAATACATAATTAATTGCCATATGAACAAGAATCTTCTCATCACTATACATATTATCTTAAGCTTTATGTTTCCTTAAGATATAGTCTCTGGGATCCAAGGTGGAATTTCTAGTCAGACTCTTGCTGCTGTTGAATTTTTCCCAGAACAATTGCAAGATGCATGCTTCTGCCAGCACCATTGTCAACATGAATCACTGACATAAATCTCAGAAAATGTGATGGGAGAAAAATGGCATCTTGTTGTTGCCTTCCTTTGCATTTCTTTAATTATTCATCGGGGTTTTTTTAATCCTTATTTTAAATCATTTTTCTCTGACTTTAAGAGAGAATTTGTAAACTCAGTGAATAGAGCATTCATAAAAGAGATAAGGAGCCCATATTTCTAACTTAATTACTGCACCATTAAAATGAACTCTGCACAATGTATCCGGAAATGGGCTTTTGTCTGAAAGACAGAAGAGAGTATGTGGTCCTTTTCCAAATCAGACAGCTGAAGGCCAGAGCAGAGCTGTGCCCTGGAAGTACTTGCTACCACCGTGACCCAAAATCCAGGACAGTCCTTGCCCAAGGCTCTTCCCCTGCCCCTAGGCATTCTCATACTAATTCTCTCGAAGAAAGTTCTGGAAAGCTTTCTTTAAGAAGGACACACCTGACAGTGGTCCTTCTGACTCTGTTCTCAGGAGTCATTGCTGGTAGAGCTTGGGGGTTTATAGTAGGTGCCAAGGTCAGTCACTTGCAAGGCAAGCACCTTACCTGATGTACTATTTATTGCTCCAGCCTCAACACCAGAAAAGTTTAAGAAGAATGCAACAAGAAACAGTTCGTCATATTTTTCTCATGTGGCTGATTTAATTTATAATAACTCAACAATAATTTTTACCTAAGCATTAGTTATCTGGAGCAGATACCTGAAGACTTATGATGAATTTCCAGCACACCACCAGCAGGGGTGCAAGAAAAATTCTGAAGTAACTACTTACAAAGCTTTAATAAATTTAATTGGGCTGCTAAAAATAAAAACATACTAAATTATAAAGCACTATAGACGTGATTAATCGCATCACATTATGCAGAAAGCACAAAAATGAAACTACCCCAAGGCTTGTTTCTCTCCAGAAACCTGAGGTAAATTATGTTGCCAGCAAGACACCTCCCCACCGAGGCTGGCCCAGAGCCTGTGTGTCGTTGTTGGCTGCAGTGAGGTCTGAGCAGAAGGAGGCACTACCTACTTTAGCAGCAAGTGATCTTAAGGTCACCCTTCTTTCCAGGAGTCAATTTCTGAAATTCCTTCTTGAGGTGCCACTGGTCAGACTCCACTGCAAGCCTTCCCACATCTGCTCTTTCTATTACTCCTCTAAAAGCACTCAGCCCACGACATACCACTGTTCTTCCTCTGCCTGATTTACTATAGTAGGTCTCACAGAATAAGGCCAAATAGAATGAAGAAGTACAAGTGAGAGGAGAAGAAGAGGCAGAACAAAGTCCAGAACAATATAAATCAGAAGGCAGAGTGCCCACCAGCCCATAATGAGGATGATCTGATGCTTTCATTTATAAATTGGAAGGCAAATAAAATGGGTGAAAGTCTGGAAAGGTACTCTCATATCAAGATTCAAAGGTGAGTAGCGTAAGTCAGTGTATGGAATTAAAAAAGAATTTTTTAAACTTTATTTACTTATATTGATTGATTGATTGATTGATTGATTGATTTTTGGGCCACACCCAGCAGCTCTCAGGGGTCACCCCTGGATCTGCACTCAGAAATCACCCCTGGCAAGTTGGGGAACCATATGGGATGCCGGAAATCCAACCAGGTACCACGCAGGTCAGCTGCATTCAAGGTAAATGCCCTACCACTGTGCCATCTCTCTGACTCCTTAAAGAACATTTTTATTAAATTAATTTAATTTTAAAAAGATTCAAAGGTGAGAAGTAGAAGGGAAATTAAAACTGTATATAGAAGATGAACTAACTCACTTCAGAGCTTTTTTAATTTGGGGGTAAATAAAATATATTACTGGAATCTTCTACAGCCTCTTCTTGACCTGGCCCCATGTGTCATCCATATGTGAGGTGCTCCCATGGGCACCCACAGCTGAGATGATGCCCATGGACACCTGCAAATAAGAAAGTCCCACAGAAAGCAAAATATTAGATAGTCCCACTAGTACCCACAAAAGAGATCCTATGAGTACTCACAGATGATATGATTATAAGAGTATGTATAACCCTTCCCCCAACACTCTTTTACTTAAATGATCCCACCTGGATCATCAAACCCGCCCATACTAGGGGTGGGGTTGGCTATTTTAAATTAAGAATAAGAAAGTCTGGCTGGAGGGGAGGCAGGAGAAGAGAGAAGCAAAAGGGAGGGAGGGAGAGGTGGCAGCAGAAAGCTTAGCAGAAATGCACATGTGAGGAAAAGCATATGGTGAATAGGACCATGGAATAAAAGCAAGCTGACTCCGATGAAACTTTGACTGCTTGTGAATTATTTCTCTGCTGTTACCCAGCATCTTCAGACCTGCCAGCTGAAGGGGATAGAGATACTGTGCCATGGGAGGAATCACCTAACACATGGACTTTATATTTTATATTTATAGTCTACAGATACCCATAACTTAGTCTCTTTGGCACCCCCAAATTAAGATCAGGAAGACTTGGATATTTTCACTTTATCATGGAATATAGACAAGGAAGAAGAGAGCAGAGAATAATGAATAATGTTTGCTTATATATTCCCAGTTATTTATTCAACAAATATTGGCTCAGTACCTGCTTGGTATGAAGTATTGTTCTGGGCAATATGCTACTGCAGTGATTAAAACAGACAGAATCCCAACTTTCACAGCTTATATTCTAGTAGGGAGAGGTAGACAATAAATAAAATGACAAATAGCATTATATTATTTATTAGATAAATAATAGAGCAGAAATCTTCTAAGGTTAGCTGGTGTAGGATTGTCATTCTTTTTTCGGTATTAATGGTAAGCAATTTTATTGCTTATATAATACATGTTATATATACAGTATATGTGCATATATGAAGCGATATGTGTCTATCCTATATATGTACATACTGTGGGAGAAGTTGCTGACAGGGTTGTCATTCTAAGCACAAGTACTCTGGGCACTTGACAGACATCGGAAGCTCCCTGAGGGGAAGGAGGAAAGGAGAGAACAGCAAGGGCCAAAGCCCTGAGTAAGTGCATGCCTGGCACATTGAGAGTACAAAGAGCAGTCCAGTGGCTGAGTAGAGTGAGGTACCCTGGGTCTGGGGGATGTGATGTTTTGACATTTTCAACAGTCTCTGAATGGCTTGGGCCAAGACATGAGAGAATTTAATTTAAAAAATGTGATGGGAGCCGGGAGGTGGCGCAGGAGGTAAGGTGCCTGCTGCCTTGCCTAGGACGGACCACGGTTCGATCCCCCGGTTCCCATATGGTCCCCCGTGCCTGCCAGGAGCGACTTCTGAGTGCATAGCCAGGAGTAACCCCTGAGCGTCACTGGGTGTGGCCCCCCAAAAAATGTTAATGATTCGACCTTGGTTTGATCCCCAAACCCTATATAGTCACTTGCAGTGATCCCTGAGCAAGAAGCCAAGAGCCAGGAGTAAGCTCTGAGCACTATGATATGTTCCAAAACAAAAAATAAACAAAAATAAACAACCTAAATAAATCATTTAGTGATTTTATTGAGATACAATTTGCCCATTTAAAATAAGTACATCAAAAAAATCGAATCTCTTAGTAGGGTTCAAAAACCATGGCCATTATGTAATTTTAGACCATTTTGAACCCCTCCCCACTGCAAAGAGCGCATTTCTATCAATAGTGTATCCCCCAGATCTTTGGCCCTAGGCAAACATTGCCTCCTTTCTGCCTCTACAGACCATTACCTCTATAGATTTGCCTGATCTGTGTGTTTCTTATAACTGAAATATACAACTTATAGAGCCAGGCTTTTGTAAATGACTTCTTTCATCTAAAATTTTGTTTTTAAAGTATATTCATATTGTAGTAAGTATGAGTACTTTATTTTTTATTGTTAAATATATTTCATTGTATGATTATATGAATTTTGTTTAGCCATTAATTGATGTTTGCATTAATGTATGTTTGGGATGTTTCTACCTCAAGGATATTAGGAAAAGTTCCCTATGAACATTCTTTGTGGAAGATTTTGTGAGGACATAGATTTTAAAACTATATTTGAAGAAGTCAGATTGCCAAGGCAATGGCACCATTTTTTATTCCTGCCAGAGGTGAGAAGGGAACTCACTTTGGTTCCCTCATCTCCAGTTTTGATATTGTCTATCTGTTTTTTATTCTAACCATCATTGGGGGTGTGAAAAGGTAGCTCACTGAGGTTTGATTTTATTTCTCTCGTTACTAATGTTTAGTGCATCTTTGCATGTGCTTATAACCCATCTATTCATATTAAGAATAATCTAGTGAAATCTTTGCTCATTACTAACATTGGTTCATATGTTTCCCCAAGCCTGCCAAGGCTATTTCTGAGCACAGAACCAGGAATAACCTCGGAACACCACTGGGTGTGCCTTCCCTCAAAAAAATAAATAAATAAAATAATATAAAAATAAAAAACACATTGGGTTGTCAAGTGCCTGAGAACAGATAAATAGATAAAAAGAAATCATGGCACATCTACACAATGGAATACTATCAGCTGTTAGGGAAAAATGAAGTCATGAAATTTGTTTATACGTGGATGGATTTGAAGATTGCTATGCTGAGCAAAATGAGTCAGAGGGAGAGGGATAGACATAGAATTTAAAGTCATAGAATTTATGAGCTATAAAAAATAATAAGAGTATGGTAATGGTTAATAGTATCCAGAGACAATAGAGACAAGAGCCAGGAGGACCAATCCATGGTAGGAAGCTTCATACAAATAGCAAAGGAGTGAGTGCAGTTAGGGCAAAGCAGAGACCACTAGGACATGATAATTGGAGATGATCACAATGTATAAGAGCGGGGCCTGGGAGATAGCATGGAGGTAAGGCGTTTGCCTTTCATGCCAAAGGTCATCTGTTCGAACCCCGGTGCCCCATATGGTGCCCCGTGCCTGCCAGGAGCAATTTCTGAGCATGGAGCCAGGAGTAACCCCTGAGCACTGCTGGGTGTGACCCAAAAACAATGTATAAGAGCTGGATACTGAAAGGAGATAAAGTGATAAGTATGGTATCTCCTCAGCAACAATATTACATAGTGTATAAAAGGAAATAAAGATGGAGAGAGAGAGAGAGAGAGAGAGAGAGAGAGAGAGAGAGAGAGAATATCTGTCCCAGAAACAGGCAGGAGAGACTGGGAACATAGGTGGCAGGAAATGTGCACTGGTGAAGGGTTTTGTATACTTCATGACTGATAATCATTTTGCAACTGTGACAAGAAATCCAAATAGGTATGAACAACCTTATATCCATGGTGTTTAAATAAAGTAATTAATTTAAAAAATAAGAAATCGAGTTCCAACGTGTTAAAAATAAAGGGTTTTCTATTGTGACATATTTTAAAAGATTTATTCTAACTGCTATGTTGACAAAGAAAACAAATAACTTCTGAAAATTTAAGAGTAAACATTTATTTAAAGGTCATGATTTTAGCTCTAACACACCCACATCATCTTTAATGAGACATCTAATCTTTTTTCATTTGTTTTTAGGCCACACATGGTGATACTTAGGGGTTATTCCTGGTTCTGCCTTCAAAAGATAACTCTTGGCAGTGCCAAGGGGACCAAACAGGATGCTGAAGATTGAACCCGAGTTGGCCTTGTGCAAGGCAAGTGACTTATTTCTCTGGCCCCCCCAAGCATTTATTCATCACTATGAGTAAGACCCAAATAATAATAAATCCTCTATGAGTTTATATGGTCTCATAGAGATTTCATTTCTAAAATAGAAAAAAATTATCTTTGGTTTATATATAATGCTAACAACAGATTAAAAATAAGGAAAGAAGATGCCAGGCCTTGTCTATTGTAACAAAGCTACAGGGACATCAGAATTATGTAGAGCAGAGAAAATAGTGTTTTAAGTCCGAAGTACCTCTCCTAGCAATACTCAACCAACTTGATTTTATGGTTTCATGTTCAGGTTCAATGATATCATGCTACACACTGACATAGCTCAGCAACCTCCAGGGCTATACTCAGTGGTAGTCAGAGGGCCATTATGTGCTGGGATTTCTGTGCACAAGAGTCATATGTGCTATCTGAGCTATCCCAGGGGTCTCAAACTCAATTTACCTGTGGGCTGCAAGAGGCAAAGTCGGGGTGATCCTTGAGTGCAAAGTCAGTAGTAAGCCTTGAGCATTGGTGTGTGTGTGTGTGTGTGTGTGTGTGTGTGTGTGTGTGTGTGTGTGTGTGTGTGTGTGTGACCCAAACAACTAAAACAAAACAAAACAAAAAAAGATTCCTCTAGGACAGGGCCACAAAATGTTGTACGGAGGGCCCTTTGCGGCCCACGGGCCACAAGTTTGAGACCCCTGCGAGTATCCTGCAAATTTAAGACCCTCACAGAGGGGTGGGGAGATTATTAAAATGGTATATCACAGGGGTGGCAAATAAGTTCGACACAAAGAGCCAAAATTTTAAACTGTGAGAGTCAGAGTCAGAGAGCCACACCACGCAGTGACCTGCCAAAACAGACAAACACTCACACAAAAGCATATAATTTTAACAATAATATATTAAATACACACTGCATTTTGCCATTTTGAGTGAGGGTGAAAATCCTGTTTGCCATCCCTGGCATATCATGTAGCTAGCATATGTACTGATCTGAGTTTGACCTTGACCCTGCATGACCCCCCAACACTGCCAAATCTGTCCTGGAGGTCCCCAGCACTGTTGAGTTTGAGCACCCCTGGGACCTAAGTGCCACCGGAAGTGGGCCCTATGAAATATACATATGTATATCAAAGAACACCAGATGTATTTGATGATATTATGGGAACCAAATTCTGTCCACTGAGTGTCTGAGATCAAAGATCTTCTCAAATCAAAAATGTATGGAATGGGTGGCTTATAGTTTGATCATTTTAAATTAATATCTTTCTGAAATAATGTGATGAGTCTGGACTCATGATCTTGAAAGAGGATGATAAAATGTGAGGAAAAGAAGCAATATCTAATGGGGCCAATGTGTGAAAAATGACTACACATATTCAGAAGGAATAAAATTAACAGGAATATATTACAACTGTTGGGACCAGCTGCTGTGAGAGAAGGATGCAGGATAGCATCCTGAGAAACAAATCATTGTTCCTCTCACATGACATCACTGAGGCAAGCAGTACAGGAGGGGTACCTTGCTCTTTCTGTTGCATGTCCCCTACCTCTCAGCACTGCCCTCACAATACAGGTGGCTGCAGACATAGGAAGTATGACCAGGTCACCCCACTGTGACCTGGCGATCATGGATGGGCATTATTGCTCTACTCACCATCCCACGTGGAACAACAGCCACACTTGTTCACAGGATCGGACAACAGGCTGTGAGCTGGATATAGGTCTGATTAGAATTCTATGTTCAAGAAAAGACTAAGAGTAGCTTCTGGTGGATAACTCAAGGACTCTCCACAAACACCAAAATTGTCCCATGACTCCAACCATTCCTTGTAAAATTTGAGTTTATTCTTTTTTTTATTTACATGGATATATGATTTTTTTTCTAGAAAACAATTTTTTTTTGGTTTATGGGCCACACCTGGTTACGCTCAGGGGTTCTGTGCTCAGAAATCTCTCCTGGTTTGGGGGACCATATGGGATGCCGGGAGATCAAACCTTGGTCCATCCTAGACTAGCACAGCTTGTGCCACCGCTCCAGCCCCCAAAACAATATTTATTTGACTCACAAAGTTATTGTTTCATCTTGGGCCAGACTGTCTGGATGCAAATCAGCTTTATTAGCCATTTTAGACCTATGACTATTTTCAGCTTCTTTATGAAAATGATATAAAATCTCTCTCTGGTATCCTTGAGAACTCAAGAGGCAAAGACTGGTAAAGTGTATGGTGCTGTTCCTGGCACAGAGTACCTGTGGGTTAGTGGTCTTGGACATTATTTGTGATAATTAATCATTAGTATCTGGCCACCTATTCATCATTTGCATCAGGATCCCATTGTGTTTGGACCTTGACTTCCCATGAGCTCCTAATATCTTATTTTTCTTCTCTCTTTTTCCTCCCCCATAGCAACAAACTCATGCATTCATCAACCACTCCAGACTCCCTGATCCTCTCCCCGACTGCCCTTGGCATCACTCTGAGCTGGTTTCCCCTCCACCTCCCTGCAGATGTTTAAGAAATAGATGGCACTAATGGGGGGAGATGGGGGATTCTGTCTGCAGGGAGAAGCAGTGGTTGACTCTCAGATCCTGGGGTCATTTAGACATCATTTCCAAGGTAAACAAAGGCCCTGTTGGCACTCCAGCAATGCTCAGGCAAAAAACTAACCCTTAGCCTGTTCCCTTCCTGTGGCCAAGCTGTCAAGACTGCACACACCTCTCTAGTCCATTCCTCACCCGCCTCTCCTGCCTTCCCTTTCTTCCCTGCTCTCCAAAGTGTGCAAGCTTGGATGAGCACAAGTTGAGGAGCCTTTTAAACAGCTCATTAAAACTATTAAAAGCTGAAAATTGACCTTGGGAAATGACTGTGCAATCGCATTATTAGATTGCTTGGGAGAAAAAAAAAGAAGTTAGAAAGTCTGGCTGCCTTACTACTGACTTCTACTGGCTCTTCAGACGCGTTTCTAAATTTGGGTCTCAGAATTATTGTGCTTCTATTGGGGGAATAAAACAGCCCTGAATTCCTGCCAGAGTGCAGAGTAATTCCCCAACTCTTTCTCCCCCAAGTCCTTGAACAGGCCAGAGACTTGATTTTAAATTTGAGACAGGAAAGATTATTGTTGTGAGTTGATATTTTTGTGACTCAAATATATTTCAAAGACAAAAGCTCAGAAGAATAATGTTTTTTAGCAGCTTATTTATTTATTAATTGATTGGTTTGGGGGCCACACCCAGTGATGATCAGGGGTGACTTCCTGACTCTGTGCTCAGAAATTGCTCCTGGCAACCTCGGGAACCATATGGGATGCCAGAAATCAAACCAGGTCCTTCCTGGGTTGGCGGCATGCAAGGCAAATGCCCCACCACTGTGCTATTTCTCCAGCTCCAGGGATAATGTTTTGATTTCTGAAAGATTCGGGATTTGGGGTGGGGAGGACAAGCACTTGTGGAAATGGTCTAGGTGTGGTGTAGTATGGCACCTGGTGTGGTGTGGCAGTGAGGATTCAAACTGATGGTGATGAGGCTGGGTTCCAGAACTCCTAGCCTTTTCCTGGTCAGAGCAAGGCCTAGCACAGTGCTCCTCTCTACCAGCACCTCCCCAAAAGAATAAAATTGAGGAATGTTAGATGGTCAACATATTGGCCAATCTGTGAGATTTCCTGGGTCAGACTCGTATCAGCATTTCCTTAGCACCTGCTTTGCACCAGGCACCGTCTTTCTTCACTCATTAAACTGACTTCATAGCAACCCCCTATTAGAACAAATATTATTCCCACTTGCATAAGGAGACAAAGTGAATTATCCCAAATTATAGAGTCTACAGGTGAGGGGCAGAGGTCAAACCCTCCTCTCTGAAAGTTTAGTCCCAAGTATAAATTGTGCAACAGTGCATACAATCTTTTTCTTTTGGTTTTTGGGCCACATCCGGTGACGCTCAGGGGTTACTCCTGGCTATGCGCTCACAAGTCGCTCCTGGCTTGGGGGAACCATATGGGAAACTGGGGGATCGAACCGAGGTTCGTCCTAGGCTAGCGCAGGCAAGGCAGGCACCTTACCTCCAGCACCACCGCCCCAGCCCCCAGTGCATACATCTTAACAGCAAGACAGTGGTTTGTGGCTTTTATTCCTTGTCCACCAATTATATGCTTTCTCCTTGTTTTCTCAGCTCCTCAAGGGCTGGTC
The DNA here is from genome assembly GCA_004027635.1 of Crocidura indochinensis. Lineage (NCBI taxonomy): Eukaryota > Metazoa > Chordata > Mammalia > Eulipotyphla > Soricidae > Crocidura > Crocidura indochinensis. Next base: position 2,745 of record PVKC010024236.1, on the reverse strand, counting down.
CTGCATATTCAATACCCAGTATAACTTCAAATCAGCTTGGCATTAGGAGGAGAGGTTAAAGATGAAGAAGTTGTCTCTGCCTTTCAAATACTAAGGGAAGAAAATAAGAACCTTTTTCTCTAATACTCAACACCCAACCCAAATTCATCAGGGCCCTAAATGACATTCCCCAGAGATTCTTGTTTCTTGTTTCTATCTCAGCCTGGGAACATCCTGATATAGCCCTTGAGACAATAATAGCCTCTGAAAAATGTCCCAAATGAGAATTGGTGTGAAGCACTCCCTGGTGTACAGTTATAGGGTGAAAGCCAACCTTTATATAGATGATGTAGCTTGCCAAGCAATACTACATACAGTGATTGCAGAGTGTTAGGTAAATGACATTCATTTCAGTTTGAGACCAATTGGTTTTGGTTTTGAGTTGCTTCTTTATCTCTACAGTCCCTTTTCCTCTATTCTTCAAAATACCTGAAGGAAACAAAACATGGTTTTCTAATTGGTAAAATGAAGGTTCTAAATTATACCCTGCTATACTTGAGGTGTGTCTCCTTGGGATCCAGACATCCATCATGATCACATACTCTTTGTACAAAGCCCTCCTGGCCACTAATTGGTCCCAGGCTTTCAGTCCCACTCCTTTCCTTCAACTCAGGGGTCAATGACATCCACTATAAGATTGTCTCTGAGCAGGAAAAAATTCCAAGATCTGGGCAGATATTTTGTCCTGCTTCTTAGGTACTTTGATTCGCAAAGCAGCTCAGCCTGCTTTGAATAACAGATTCAGATCCAAAATACTGTTACTCAGATCTGCCCTCACTACCTTGCTTTGTGACTCTCATCCCATGTAGGCCTAAGTTTCTTCCTTATAAAGGGTGACATGAGCGACCAGAATAGAGGGTAAATATAGCAGGTAAAGTGTTTGCCTCACAAGCAACCAAATTGGATTTATTCAATCCCTAGCATTCTATATGGCCTTCAAACCAGAAATTATGCTTGAACCCAAAGCTAGAAGTGAGATCTGAAAAGAGGTGGGTGTGTCAAAATAAAGGTCAAATGAACCCACTGCCCTTTGTTGAATTGTTGCTTTGCTAATTATTGGAGGATAAATCAAAATAAAACAGTATGAGTAGAGCTGGTCGATATTATTTCTCTGCTATCCCAAATGACTTATTGAGATGCTATGAATAACAATAGTTGATTCTCTCTGAGTTCATTTACCTTTGTAACTTGAATTAAGGAAAACTATAATATACCACTTCTGGTCTATCAGATTGGCACAGATTCAATAGGTAGACACTATGTTGGTGAGGTTGGGGAGAAATGTGCACTCTTTCCCCCTTCAGGGGAAGGCAAATGTCACCCCTAAAATTCTACGCAGAACTCGATAATATTGAACAATATTACTCAAGCCCACCCTTGGACCCAGCTAAGTGATGCATGTCAAGTGATACAAAACAGAAATATTGGCAAGAATGAACAAAAAGGTTGCCAGAAGAAACATATCAACAATTATAATCTCTAAATCTTATTTGGGTTTATAGTTGAACAAATTGGAAGCATACTTTGGGGAACAATATGAACACTGTTGAGGAGCTATTATTAATATTGTAGGTAGGTGTGATAGTGACATTGTGGTTATGTTTTCCTTAAACATTCCTATCAGTTTGCGATACTAAAATACTTATGAATGGAAAAGAGCATTTAAGATGTGCTTAAAAATACTCTAGGAGTGTGTGTGGGGGCGACAGCTACCGAATGTTTATTATAGTGTCCCATTTTTGTACAGGTTTGAAAATTTCCATGATCAAATTAAGGCATTGCAGATGAAGCTAAACCTCCCTTGACCCCACCTTACCCTGGTCCCCACCCTTCAAATAGCTGTAGTTTTCAGTTTGCTCTGAAGTCTGCCATCTGTTCCTCTAGGCACTGAAGTACTAAACAGGTATTCGCAAGGGACAAGGGACAGTAGTTTGGGGAGGATTTGCAGCAGTGATAAACTGATGAAAATATCCTTTCTCCCTGCTCTATTGCTTGGAGAATCTGTGAGCACCTCCCCAAGATTTGTTATTTTCTTCCATGAAAAAGGTATTGCTTCAGAGTGTCATAGGAAGAGTGTCCTAGAGAAAACATCCTTGCTCTCATAAGAGTGAGTTTTGAGCTTGTGTGTGTGTATGTGTGTGTGTGTGTGTGTGTGTGTGTGTGTGTGTGTGTGTGTGTGTGTGTGTGTGTGTGTGTGTCTACAACTATGGCTGCAATGGACAATAAGAAAGGTAGTAAGACATATTAATGCTTATTTTCAGCTCTGTGTAAATAGTATTGACCTGTCTTCCCTGTACTATATTTTCCGTCAGTAAGGTCTTGGTGCCTTGGTTTTATCTCTCCAAGTAACACACTCAACAGACAGGGAATGGCATTTTCCTGTGCTTCCCAACATCCTCCTTTTTTTTTTTTTTTTTTGGTTTTTGGGTCACACCTGGCAGTGCTCAGGGGTTACTCCTGGCTCCATGCTCAGAAATTGCTCCTGGCAGGCACGGGGGGACCATATGGGGCACCGGGATTCGAACCGATGACCTTTTGCATGAAAGGCAAATGCCTTACCTGCATGCTATTTCCCGGGCCCCCCAACATCCTCCTTTATTTTACAATGTGTCTTCTTCATTTTTAGTGATAGGTCTAAGCTCACAGTCCTTTCTCCAATCAGGTGATCCTCCCCAACTCCATGGCCCTTCTTTCCCCTCTTCCTCA
>PVKC010024235.1:0-16963 GCA_004027635.1 Crocidura indochinensis | reverse complement strand
AGGGGTCCTATGACTAGCCATCCTGCCCAGAGCCCCCAACATACCAGTAAAAAGCCCTCAAAAACCTGGCATGTGGAGTCTTCTGGGAGCAGCCAGTCGCTGTCTCAGTAGTTTGTTTACCTTGTTTTCTATATTTACTCATTAGGTAAAGCTCTATATATTTTCTTTATAAGGTAAGTTGGTCTAAGACTTTAGATATTTATAGTCCATTTCAATATCTGACATTATTATTAATGTTTGAACATAATTTTAAGTAATTAATATCCCTATACTTCTTGTTTCTAACATATTAGTCTATCTTCTTATGTGACCTAATATTTAGCCCTCACATCTTAGATGCCTCTTCCTTAGTATTATAGAAATTGGAGTTAATATATTCATTGTTAACTCTGAAACAAGGCTTGACATTTTATAAACCAAATTTTAGAATAACAGCAGTCTTTGAAATAGGTACTCCTATGTGAATTTGTGTAGTAAAGTCCTATCATTTTAATCATAGACCACATATAATAATAATATAATTATCTTCACCAGTGGTAGCCTTAGGCAAATATTTGTATTGTATCAAAGAAATTTTTCCCAATTTCCATAAGGAAGCAATATAATTGCTTGTCTTATTAGAAATGTAAATATCTCTGATGCAAGGTCTTTTTGCTATAACATATCAGTATTAAGAATTTTTGTGGGTTTTTTTTATAGTTGTTTTTTGGGTCACACCTTGTGACATCAAAGATTACTCCTGGCTGTGCACTCAGAAATAGCTGCAGGCTTGGGATACCATATGAGATGCTGGGAGATCAAACTACAGTCTGTCCTAGGTTAGCACATGCAAGGCAAATGCCCTACAGCTTGTGCCATCACTCCCTCCTCAAATTTTTGTGTTTTATAAAATTTTGTGCCTCTTACAGCTTGACCAATCATAAAATTGATTATACTGTTTTATTGCTCTAAGTATTTAAGTATTTAAATAGGTCAAACTTTTTAGACTTGCAATAGTTTTTCCTCTGCTGTATTTTTAGTATTAAGTTCCCTCAGTACTGCTATTTAGTATAGGCAATTTTCAAACTGGAGAAATGTTTTTTTCTTCTATGTGTATTTCTCAAGTAGGAAGAATATCTCTTCTGCACAGCATTATATCTTATTATAATATACAGGCATTTGATAATACTGTCTGGAAATTCCAGAATAGTTTAGAGGTGACCTAACCATCTTTAATGATATAGCAAATCCCAGTATCCAAATACTTCAGATCCTTTCTTATAAATAGGCAGAGGTCTAGTTTACTAGATAGATGCTATTGTAACCTTCATAGTCTTACATGAAGTTTGAAGAACACTGTCTATGAATATATAAAGCTAGCCTTTGTGACTAGCATGATAGTGGTTCTCTTTGTTAAGTGGCTCTTTAATGAAAGGAATGGGAATTGGTAATCATTTCTTGTAGGAAATTAACACTGCTTATTTATTCATTATAAATCTTTCTTGAACTAACTGCATCTACATTTCCTTCTTGAGGCCTCATACATTTGGGTTTTTGCAGTAGTTCCTCTCTGAGTTAAAAGTGCATTTACCCTCCAGTAGGGGTAGATAGGAGAAAAACTTGGTACATAAATGGCAGAAAATTGTACAGGTAAAGGGTTTTGACAGAAACACAATCATGAACACTTTTGCAACCACAGTGCTTAAGTAATTATAATAAAAACTTAAAGCATGATTATTGCTTATATTCTTAAGTGATAGATTGTGTTAAAGAAATTTGACTCTGGAAGAAAAATTAATATGGTAAAAACAAATAGTCCTATTAGTAGTCCTATCAACAGAGAGAACACATATAAAGTGGATACAGTAAGCAGTTTACAAGACTTCCCACTGAAAACATTCACTGGGAAGAACTGACAGCAACCCAGTGCTACTCAACTCTCCAGAAATGAATTGTAGAAAAGTCTAAAGTAAAAGCACACTTATTTTGGCTGGGGAGGGAGAAATAAAGACTAAAAGAAGTCATAGTCCTAGCTCTATCAGGATGATCTATATGTCTTAGCCACCATAATACACTCATCTACGTGGTTCCACTTTGGCAAGACACACCATAGAGGTTCTAGTGCCAAAATATCTGATTAAGTTATTTGTAAACATACAGGATAAAAGGAATTTATCCTAGAGTAGTTTCCCAGACATAATCTCCAATTTAAGTAAGATTTGAACTAACCTAAGTGTTTCAGAAAAGTTTAATTTTGTGCCTGTCCCCACTGCAGCAGAAAGATATTGAGAACTATAAACAAAATATTAAGCAGTTGTTCCTAGGCTTTTTTTTTTTGGTTTTTGGGTCTCACCCGGCAGTACTCAAGGGTTACTCCTGGCTCCATGCTCAAAAATTGCTCCTGACAGGCACGGGGGACCATATGGGGCACCAGGATTCGAACCGATGACCTTTTGCATGAAAGGCAAACACCTTACCTCCATGCTATCTTGCTGGAAGTATCCATTCCCAACAAAGCAACTAGGAACAGTTTAAAAGTCAGCAGCAGGTAGAAAGTAACCTGGAGGTAAGCCTTGCCTCTCAGACTTTATCAGACTCTGATTCAAAGCAACTATCCACAAAACTATTGACAAACAAAAATCTCTAGGAGCTATTAATTTAAACTGCTGAACAGTGCTGATTATTACAGGTGACCTCAATTTCCAGGCATTGGAAATTCAATTCAACTACATCAACTTCTAGACATTGCATCTATAATAAACCTAAGTCCAGGTATATCAGCTAGAGCTTGGTACTATAGCAGCACAGGTTACACATGCCACAAAACTCACGTTGCCATCTAGGGAACACTAGCCACAGGCACCAGGATGATTTTTTTCAAGCACTTAAGATGCATGAACAATATATTAGTGGTTTCCAGATATCAGTAGTGTCAGGGGCACTAGCACATTATTGTAAATATGGTCAGCTGATAACTGTTGAATACAACGGAAACTTACATTCTACCTTGATTTCTATGAAACATCAGGAATAATAAAAAATAACAAAAAAGATGAAGACAAAATGCAAAAAAATCATTTATTGAATCATAACTTTACATGCATCAGAGCAACAATCTTCTCAATTTGCACAGAAATTATGACAAACATGGAACAGAGATTTAATAATATCTAAAACTTGATTGAAAAAAGTACATTTTAGCAAAGGTATTAAAATATAATAAATGGACTTATCAGTAGATTGGAAGAAGTTAAAAACAGAATTAGTAACATTGAAAATAAGGCAGGCAACACTACCAATTGGGACAATGTAATAGAAGAAATTTAACTAGTATGATGAAAATATACGATTTTAATATACAATATTTATACAAATAAGCCTTCATTATAATAATTGCAGAGAAGAGAAAAGGAAATAGAAGAATAGCTGATGGAAGAGATTGTTACAAGACCTTACCCAGTCTGAGAAAGAACACTGTGCACTGATCCAGGAGGCATAAAGAATGCCAAACAAAATGAACCCTAAAAGAACTGCAAAACACATTATAATGATAAAATAAAACTCAAAAAAACAAAGCATCAAGATAACCTCAATACCTCAAATAAAATGAAAACGACATAAAATTTACATCATAATATTTAAATGAAACGATATAAGCAAGAAGAGAGTTGAATGATGTATTCAAATTGCTGAATGCAAAGAAAATCTAAAAGAGAATCTAAACCTTGTAAGGTGATTGTTTGTAATTTGGAGGGGGCACACCTTACAATACTCCAGGGTTACTCCTTGGCTCTGTGCTCAGAAATCGCTCCTAGCAGGCTTTGGGCCCAATGAGATTCCAGGAATCAAACAGAGATCCGTCGTGGGTTGGCCATATGCAAGGCTACCTATCCCTGTTCCCTACCACTCTACAATTACTTTGGCCCCTTGAAATTTATTATTTTAATTCATACACAAACTGAAGCAGGAAGCAGCACCAGATTCTTTTTTATATATCTCAATGTCAATAGAGTGAATAGAATAGTTAAAAAACACAGAGTGGTAAAATGAATTTAAAAATTAATCTTATATTCTTCTGCCTGCAAGAAACATTTAAAAAGTCAGAAGAAACACAGACACAAAGACAAAGTTTGGAAGACAAACCTTAAAGTAAACAAGTGTTTCAAAAAGCCTGTTATGGCCATACAAATATCAGATGACATAGACTTCAAATTCAATAAAGTTATGTGTCAAAGCCATTTTGTAATAATCAAAAAATATTAAAGAAGCAGAAATGAGGATTAATCATCATCCAATGAGGTAACAGCAAAATATTTAAAAAATGAATATAAATAAAAAACATTAATAGCACAACATAATGATAGAGAGTTTAAAATCATTCTATCACCTCTTGATGGATCTAAATTTCATAATAACACCAGAAAGGAAGTAGTTGTTTTGAAGGAGGAAATGAAGAGAGAGATAATATATAGATCATTATCTCCCTAAAACCAAACGCATGTAATTTTCAGACGCTCATGAAATATTCTCCAAAATAGGAGACATGCTGGGCCACAATACAGCATTCTCTAAAATTCAGAAGATAGAAACTGTATCAACTATCTTCTCAGACAATGATGTGCTGAAAAGTATAAGTGAAATACAAACAGAAATGGATAAATAATTCTAACATCTAGAAATTAAACAGCTCACTAGTGAATACCCAATGAGCTGGAGAGAAAAATCAAAAGATTTAAGAAAAAAATAAAGTTTCCTGAGGACATTGGTTATCAGAATTTGTGGGACACAACAATAGCAGTGTTAAGAGAAAATTGTATAGCTCTGAGAAAGGCTCCATATACATAACTTGATTTGTATTATGTAAGATATTGGCTAATTACCAACAAAATAAGCTGAAAGCAAGCAAGAAGGAAATAATAAACAGAGCAGAAGTTAATGAAAAAGCAGCCTGAATACTCAAACCAAAATGAAGAAAAGCAAGAGCTGTTTCTTGAAAATATAAACAAGGTCAATAAATCAACTACAAGACTCATAATAAACAATAAAGAGGGAGAGAACTATGGTAAATAGAATCAAAAGTGAAAGTGTGTTGTCAGAATAAGCTCTATCAAAATGCGAGAATATCATAGATTACTCTGAGGTACTTACCCCACAAATGGGGACTCATACACAGAGACAGATACAGGTCAGATCTCCAAGACCTCATTATGGACTCCTAAGTCCTCCAAGGATTACTCCTGAGCACAGAGCCAGAAATAGGACCTGAGTACTACCTGGTGTGACCCCAACACAAAAACTAAGCAAACTACAAAAGAACAGTTGAAGAGTTTATGTTTTTTTAAAACCAACATTTCCTCATCATCTTAAAAAGTTAAAATTTGTGCCTAGACCCAATCTAGAAATTTTCCCTACTTATAGAGCCAAGTGCAAAATTTGAGTACCTTCTGAGGTGTCTCCTACACTATAAATCAATCAATAATTTTTAAGACTATGCCAATTTTAGAAAATACCCGAACTTTTGTTTTTGTAAGAGACAAGAAAATACACTTAAATTTAAATATTAATTTGAGTAAAATTATTTTGACCTTAAAGATCATTTTAATTAACGTTCAACAAAACAATCCAGAGTACTCTTATTCCAAAAGTGTTGACGTAAGAATTATTGTTTAGGGACATCCACTCTGTATTGATATTCATAGTTCTCCTTACATATTGTCCCTTATTCTACATTAGATAAGGCTATATCCCGCATTCAATTTTTATCCTCAATTCAAAATTATCCTTCATTGCATTTAGTTGTAAATAAATGTTCAATGTACACTGTATAAGAATTTTTCAAGAGAGAGCACATGTGAAAGCAACACTGATGTCTAATTTCCAGGAGAGGAAAGGAAGAGTATGAATCACTGTGTATGAACCAGAAAGAGACCCAGTAAAAAATGTTTTTAAATTTCTCTGTGTCTTGTTGCCAGAATATTGAAATGACTGTGGAGGAGCTACGAAACCTGAATATATATTGTCACTTTGCAAATGGTATTGGTGAGCCCAAGTATATGCCTGTAAAATCATGGGAATTATTGACCCAGACTCTTGTTGAAGCTTTGCAAAACTACAATGAAGTCAACAGTGTAATGGATCTAGTTCTCTTTGAGGATGCCATGCGTCATGTGTAAGTGCTATTGTCTTATTTATGCATTTAACAAGATATTGCTTTGAGGATGTCATGCATCATGTGTAAGTACTATTGTCTTATTTTTGCACTTAACAAGACATTGAAAAAATTAATCATGAGATCAAGGAGTGGCTAGGGCAACAACTAAAGTCCTTATCACAGGTCTCTGGGAACAGGCAGTTAGCTCAAACAGAATTAGTTTTCTTTTCTTACCTGAGGTATAATTATTACCTTGACATAATCATATGATACCAAGAAAAATTTTAGATAACAAATGAGGTACCAAAAAATGGAGCACCAAAACATCTTGGAACTATTTTCTCACACTTAACTAGGCTAACTTTTATATGATGAAATTAAAGGTTTTGTTTATTGTGAGAGGGCCTTTAATAAAAGGGACTGTGCCCATTTCTGGTGATTCTCAGATAGCCAGGCAATAATTAATACAAGGATTTAGAGATGTGGTACTGGAGAGTGAATTGCAAAACATACACTTCATCTCATTTATTATCTATGAATTAGAGTTTTTTAAGTGGGTCTAGAACAGTTAGTATATTTTTTTTTGCATGCAGCCAACCTGGGTTTAATCCTTAGCAACCTATATGGTCCCCAAAGCTTGCCATGAGTAAATTTTTAGCTCAGAGCCAGGTATAATTGTTGAGTGCACAGGGTGTGGTCCAAAATAAAAAATAGTTTTTTATTTTAATGCATATTTTAAAAAGCAAGTACCAATTTAGGTGATATTACATTCAAATTAAAGAATGAATGGAGTTATCAAGCCTCCCAACCTTCATAACTTGATATTATAATTGAGAAAAATTTATAACAGGGAGGATAAGTAAAGTCACCTATGGCCACAAACTCTAGAAATAGGTTAGCTACATCAGTCTTATTCCATTTTATCTTTTTAGCCATTATACCCGGGCATATTTTCATTTTTAACATAGTGTAAGTTTAAGTAAATGAGATTGATTTGATCATTGCTGAATGCCCAGAAACTTTCACTTTGTCACAGAGTAAGTGGTTCATAATAATGGTTTTTCTTGTGCTTATTTGAGATACAGTGATTTATAATACTGTTAATGGTATGGTTTCATGCAAAAAATATTCCAAGATTGCACCAATTACCAGTACCCATCTCCGTAACCATTGATTTAGTGCTTCCGACTCTCAATCACCCATTACATATGTTAAGTTCATTTCTGCAGACAAGTTTTCACGTTTTGTTAGCTTTGGTTATTAGTTATTTCATATGTTTATTATACCTCACATATAATATAAATCATACTTTATATGTCACATTCCCTCAGACTAACTTAATAGAGTATAATTTCCATATATCATAGAAAATTGTATTATATATTTTTCATTATGTACAAGTAATATACCACTGTGTACATACAACAGTTTATTCAGTCATTTATTCTTTGTCATTTAAGTTGACATTGAATCTAGCAGCACTTTAAATGACTCAGTAATATTGCCTAGGCAAAAAATAGCAAAGATTAACAATGAGATTAGATCAAATTAATAATCTTTGTCATCATAAAAATATGACTAGAATTAAAAGACATTCCACAGAGTAGTAGATAACATTTATTAATCACTCACTTAAGGAAAACTAATATCCAAGATATATAAAGTACTGTAACAAAAAGACACCAAGGATGAAAAAAGAATGAGTGAGTGAAAACCAGATACCAGAGGTGCCCTGGCACAAAGGCAAATCCTTTGTCTGTGAAGGCAGGGGAGGGAGGTCAGTCCTTGCTGTGAGATTATCAACTGCAAGAAACTGATGAGACTGAGGGGACCTGTCACCTTTGCATGTTGCTCTACTCTCCTGTCTACTGAACCTCCCTTGAGAGGGACAATAAGGGCCCAGCAAAAACTTTTTCCTAGAGACACCCAAGCTGAAAGGACAAGAAAGATGGAGTGAGTGAGTGAGTGAGTGAGTGAATGAGTGAGTGAGTGAGTGAAAAATGGTTAAAAAGATCCTTTGTCTTTTAAGGGAGGTGAGAGAGGTCTGCCCTTGCTCTGAGATTAACAATAGGGAGAGAATGAGGGGCTCTGTCGATTTTGAGTGTTTATCTACTATTCTGTCTCCTGAATCTTTCCTGAGAGGGCTAACAAGGGCCCAGCAAAATCGCTCTCCTAGTGGCCCCAGAAGAGCATGCTTGCTCTGCTTTATTTTGCAGTGGCACGCTTCTTTCTAACTAATGAAACCCACCATAACATGCAGAAAAAAATAGCACACTACAAACAGGACAATGGGGAAACCTCACAGGCAAACAACATGCATAGAGAATGAAGATGATAGCTCAGATGACCAAAAAAATAATAACCATCTGATTAATCTCTCAGATGAGTTTAGAATAGAAATATGGAGAATCCTTATGAAAATGAAGGAAAATATATCTCCAGCTGAACAAAACTCAAAGATAGAAATCAGAAAACTGAAATAGCAGATCTGAAAAACATGGTAGCTGAACTGAAAACCTAAATGGAAAGCCTCTCCAACAGGGATAGAAGCTGAGGACAGAATCAGTGAACTGGAATATGAAATGCAGAATAACTCCACAAAGCCAGAAGAGATAAGAAAATAACCTTAAGGTAAACAATAATACAATGGAAAAATTAGTCAAAGAATGTGAACAGATGAAAATAGAAGTTTTTGATAAACTCAACAAAAACAATGTAAGAATCAGTAGTGTTCCAGAAGCCCAGGAAAAAAGATACTCAGAGAGACTCAAAGTCAAAGATATCATCATAGAGAAACTCCCAGAGCTAGACTGCATACAATAAAATCCTGCATGCCTAAAGAGTACCAGCTAAAAGAGACCATAAGAAAAATACCCCCAAGTAACATCCTAGTCACAAAGACAAATCCCACAGATATAGAATGCTGAAAGCAACAAGATCAAAATGGGAAATGACATTCATAGAAGAATCCTTAAGATTTACAGCAGATGGCCTTAACTATATTGAGAAAGGTTCCTTTCATCCCTTCTTGCTGAGAGTTTGGACCTTATCAAATGCTTTCTCTGCATCTATTGATACGATTAAGTGATTTTTACTTTTCCTGTTGTTGATGTTGTGCATTATATTGATAGATTTATGGATGTTAAACCATCCTTGCATTCCTGGAATGAAATCTACTTGATCGTAGTGAATGATCTGCTTAATGAGGCATTGGATCCTATTTGCAAGGATTTTGTTGAGGATCTTTGTATCTGTGCTCATCAGAGATATTTGTAATTTTTTTGTTTGGCACAATCTCAGTCTGATTTTGGTATCAAGGTGATGTTGGCTTCATAAAAGTTGCTTGGAAGTGTTCCCGTTTTTTCGATTTCTTAAAAGCACCTTGCCAGGATTGGTAGTAGTTCTCTTGAAAAGTTTGAAAGAATTCATTAGTAAATCCATCTGAGCCTGGGCTATGGTTTTTGGGCAGAAATTTGATTACCATTGTAATTTCCACAATAGTGATGGGGAAGTTCAGATATGCTACATCCTCCATTTTCAACTGTAGAAGGTTATTGAATCCAAAAATGTATCCATTTCTTCTAGTTTAATGGCATAGAATTTCTCAAAGTAGTCTCTAATTACTCTTTGAATCTCTGCAGTATCTTTAGTGATCTCCCCCTTTTCATTTCTAATACAGGTTACCAAGTTTCTCTCTCTTTCTTTGTGATTTTTGCCAACGGTCTATCAATCTTGTTTATTTTTCAAAAAACCAACTCTACTTTTGTTGATCTTTTGGATTGTTTTTTTTGGGGGGGTTTCCGCTTCATTGATTTCTGGTCTAAGCTTTCTTATTTCCTTCTGTTTTCCTATTTTTAGTTTCTTTTGTTGATCATCTTCTAATTTTATGAACTGCATTATTATGATGTTCTGGTATGCACCTTCTTCCTTCCTGATGTGTGCTTGCAAAGCTAAAAATATTTTCTCAGTACTGATTTTGCTGTGTCCCATAGATTCTGATAGTTAGTGTATTCATTGTCATTTGTTTCCAGGAAGTTTTGATTTCCTCTGTGATTTAATCTCAGACCCACTCTATGTTCAGTAGCAGGCTGCCTAATTTCCAGTTGTTAAAGTTTTTCTTCTGTGGTCCTTTGTAGTTCACATCTAATTTCAGAGCCTCGTGGTCTATGAAGACAGTCTAAAAAATTTCTATCCTCTTGATAATATGGAGGTATGTTTTAAGTGCCAGCATGTCATCTATCCTGGACATTGAGAAGAATGTATATCCTGGCTTCTGAGGAATGAGTGTCCTATATATGTGTAATATATATGGCATACATATGATGATATATATGTCATATATATACATATATTTATACTAGTCCTCTTTTTCTATTTATCTTTTCAGGGCTAGTAAATTTTTGTTGGGTATCAGACTAAATGATCTCTCTAGTATTGAAGGGCCATGTTGAGGTCTCCCACAATTATTTTTTTAATTCTTCTTTCAAATTTGTCAATAATTGTATTAGATAATTTTCTGGTCTCTCATTGGGTGCATATATGTTTAGTAGTATGATTTCTTCCTGTTGCACATATCCCTTGATTAGTATGAAGTGTCCATCTTTGTCCCTTACAACTTTTCTGAGTCTGAAGTTGGTGTCATCAGATATTAATATGGCCACCCCTCCATTATAAGTATGTTGTTTGCTTGTATGATTTTCCTCCAGCCTTTAATTTTGAGTATCTGCTTGTTCTGACTATTCAAGTGTGTTTCTTGTAGGCAGCATAAGGTGGGATTCATCTTTTTTATTCATTTTGCCACTCGGTGTCTCTATTTGGTGCATTTAGTCCATTGATATTGAGGGAGATGATTATCATAGGATTTAATATCATCTTTCTCAATATAGTTAAGGCCATCTACCACAAGCCAATGCAAATATTATCCTCAATGGAGAAAAACTAAAAACCTTTCCTCTAAATTCTGGTCTGCGTTTAGCACTTCTCTTCAGCATAGTAATGAAAGTACTTGCTATAGCAATTAGGCAAGAAAAATATCAGAATCCACATAGGAAAGAAGTCAAGCTCTCACTGTCTGCAGATGATATAATACTCTACTTAGAAAACCTGAAAGACTTGAACAAAAAGCTTCTAGAAACAATAGACTTATATAGCAAGATGGCAGCTACAAAATAAACACACAGAAATAAATGGCCTTTCTATACACCAATAATAATAGGTAAGAAATGGGCATTAAGAGAACAATCCCACTCACATATTGCCACACAAACTCAAATACCTTGAAGTCAACTCCACCAAAGATGTGAAGGACCTATAAAAACAAAATTATAAAACCTTGCTCAAAGAAATAAGAGAGGACACAAGAAATGGAAACACATACCCTGCTCATGGATTGGCAGGATTAACATTATTAAAATGGCAATACTCCCCAAAGCATTGTACAGATTTAATGTGATCCCTCTAAAGATACCCATGGCATTCTTCAAAGAAGTGGATCAAACACTTCTGAAATTTATTTGGAACAATAAACACTCTCAAATAGTTAAAGCAATACTTGGGATAAAAAATATGGGAGGCATTACTTTCTTCAAGTTTGAAATGTATTACAAAGCAATAATTATCAAAACAGCACGGTATTGGAATGACAGACTCTCAGATCAGTGAAATAAGCTTGAGTACTCAGAAAATGTTCCCCAGACATGCAGTCACCTAATTTTTGATAAAGAAGCAAGAAATCCTAAATAGAACAGGGAAAGCCTCTTCAACAAGTGTTATTGGCACAACTGGTTAGCCACTTGCAAAAAAGCAAACTCAGAACCCCAGATAAAATCATTTAAATCCAAATGGATTAAAGATCTTGATATCAGACCTGAAACCATAAGGTATATAGAACAACACATAGGTAAAACACTCCATGACATTGAGACTAAAGGCATCTTCAAGGAGGAATCTGCACTCTCCAAACAAGTGGAAGCAGAGGCAGACAATATTTTAATATTTGTATCTAGGCATGATGGAATTTCAACATCAATTCTACCACCAGTGTTAACTCGTATGATCAATGCTTCTAAAATTCACCTCACTGAAACTTCATGTCTGCAAAATTTACCAGAACATTACAAAATTTGGTTGTTGCAGCATAGACCTCATATTTTCAGTGTTGACGGGTCTGTGATCTGTGTTTTATTGATACCCCACACTCCCACATAAAAATCTAACTGGAGCTCAGACACATGTTTCCCCATTACTTGCCTTTCTTGTCTTCTTTTTTGATGCCTTAATTACTTCCATTCTCTGTTTCCCTCCTTAATCTCTGGGGTCAATGGTGATCAAGGCATCCCCCTTTACTAATTTACATTTCTTCATCAAGTTATTTATATATACTACAGATAAGTGAGATAATTTTTTGTTATTCTTGTGATTTAATTGACTCAAAATATCTTCTAGTTCCAACCTGGTTACAGCAAATTTCATAATTGTATAGTTAATTACAACTCCTTTTTCTTACAGGTTTTTCTTACACCATATATTTATAATCCATTGATTGTGATTAGACAAATAGATTTATTCTATATCTTAGCTATTGTACTCATTACAGCAAAGAATAATAATGTACATCCTTTTGAATGAAAGTTTTAAGTCCTGAGCATAGATACCCTAAAGTGGGATTGCCATATCATATGGCAGCTCAATTCTGAATTTACTGAGCACTCATCATACTATCTGCTACAGACTGAATCAGACAATATTCTCACCAGCAGTAGATGAGGGTTCCTTTATGCCACATCTCTTCAAGTACAGATTTATGCTATTTTTATTTTTATTATTTATTTATTTTTGGTTTTTGGGCCACACCCAGTGACGCTCAGGGGTTACTCCTGGCTATGCGCTCAGAAGTCGCTCCTGGCTTGGGGGACCATATGGGAACCGGGGGATTGAACCGCGGTCCAGCCTAAGCTAGCGCAGGCAAGGCAGGCACCTTACCTCCAGTGCCACCTCCCGGCCTCTACTTTTTATTTTTTAATAAATTTTATTGTGAAAAAAGTGAATTACAAGTCTTTCATGGTAATATTTAAGGTGTATAGTGAAAATGAATTAGGGACATTCACACTGCAAATGTTGTCCTTACTCCAACCCTGTTCCCAACAGGAATCCATACCCTCCTTGCCCCATGGACTTCTAGTGTAATAGGCTTCCTTTGTGTATAGCTTGTTGTAGATTGAGTATCAATTCTGGTGTCATTGACTTTGAGTTTGGAGTTTAAGTCTGATCATTTTGATTTCCACTCAATGTTCATACATTGGCTGCATCCATTTTCCCCTCGATTTATGAAGGAGAACAAGATGATTCAAGTTCTGTTGTTCTGTTGGAAAAAGCAAGAAAGAAGAAAAATAAAAGCTGGGGTGGGGTCGGTGAGGTGGCGCTAGAGATAAGGTGTCTTCTTGCAATCGCTAGCCAAGGAAGGACCACGGTTCAATCCCCCGGCATTCCATATGGTCCCCCCAAGCCAGGAGCAATTTTTGAGTGCTTAGTCAGGAATAACCCCTGAGCAACAAACAGGTGTGACCAAAAAACAAGCAAACAAATAAGAATTAAAAAACAGCTTGGGGGAATCCTTTAGTTTTTTTTTTGTTGTTGTTTGTTTGTTTTTTGTTTTTTTTTTTTTTGGTTTTTGGGTCACACCCGGCAGTGCTCAGGGGTTACTCCTGGCTCCATGCTCAGAAATTGCTCCTGGCAGGCACGAGGGACCATATGGGGCACCGGGATTCGAACCGATGACCTTTTGCATGAAAGGCAAACGCCTTACCTCCATGCTATCTCCCGGGCCCTTGGGGGAATCCTTTAGAAACTATAAATATGAATTCAAAAGAAGGAAAGAAAAAAGAAAAACAAAAAATAAAAGAAAAACAAGCAATGACATAAAACACAACAGTAATAAACATCAACACCAAAATAGCAAGAAGAAAGAAAAGAAAAAAACGAAAAAAAATAAAGAGCTGGTGTGGCAAGGCTTTGTGGGTCTTATGTTTTGTTTAGTTTGATTTTGTTTTGGTTTGGTGTTTTTTTTACTTTGTTTTGTTTTGTTTTTGTTTTTATTTTCATAAGCACAATATGTACTGGGGAAGTTAGAAGGAGAATTACCTTGGCTGAGGAGATAAAGACTTTCTCCACCCTTGAAAAAATACTGCCATGGAGCAACTACAGGTTCCATACCCATTCATTATCAAACCCCAAGATCTTTTTATAGTTCCATAAAACTTTCTGCTCAGTTATGAATGCAAAAATCAGTAGGGCAAACTCTAGGATAAGAGTCTTTGGTTAAGGTTCTAGAAGATCTGCTCTGTCATGTTTGTTGTAATCAGTCTTCTGTAATTAGTGATCTTGGTTTTTAAAAAGATCTAGGACGAAACCTAGGTTAGACTCTTTTCTTATAGCTCCAGAAGTTCTGCTCAGTCATGGTAGTCAAAGTCAGAACTCTAGGATTAGAGAACTTGTTTTTGTACAAATCCTAGGCCAAAGTCTAAGCTAGCATCTTTCTTGTTGGTCTCAGGAAAAGTTCTGCTCAGTCTCGGCTGTCAAAGTCTGTTTTCTGTAATTCGTGATCTTAGTATTTGTACAGGTCAAAGGATGGCATGTCTTCTTATTTCATCTTACCATTAGATGATGACATAGGGCAACCTGCTTTGGGATCAAGTTTATTTTGTTTCCTCATAGTTTGGCTGTTGTATCAAACTGTTGCGAGTTGGTGCTAGAGTGATATTAGGGATTCCTCAGGAGGAGTCTGGTTTCTGGTGCTGTTTCAGGGAGCTGTGTCATATCTTCATTTGGAATCTGGAGTTCAAGGTTAGATTGTTGTTATTTTTAATTTGTGCCATTTTCACTCATATCAGATGAGATCTTGTTGTTATCTTGATTTAGATTTCAATAATAAGTGATGATGAGCACTTTATTATGGCAATTTATTTGTTCTCTTCAAAAAAGTGTCTTTTTGTTTTCCTTTCCATTTCCAAAAGAAATTTTAAATTGTGTTTTGTTAATGTTTGTGAGTACTTTAAAAAACCTGGATAACAAACTTTTTTTCTGAACACCAGTGAACTTTCAAAAGGAAGGAAAGAGATTCTTCTGGTAGAAAAGTAAGAAAGTAACACTGAGGTCTAATATTTTATGATAGAAATAGTTGGGTTGACTGAGTACCTGCTTAATTCTTTTAGGAAATACATAGGCCATAAATTTATTTGACCACAATTTGCTGATGAGTACTTCTGCATGGGTAGGTATTAAGGTTATCTTCATAGAATAGGACATATGGAACTCTTCCTCTGGGCTGTTTCACTGTCACACCCTCATTACCAATATTACAATAAAGATAATATAATTTTATTTATATTTATTGATATTCTGTGGTTTAAAAATTATTAATAATGATTTGCAATACACATAAGGCCAACATCATACTCTGAAACAGAGACTCTACCTCCCTCTTCCAAACACCCCAGAATCAGTCCCTCTCTACTTCACACCAATTCAATTTTTGGATCAATTTTCTGATTAAGTTGCCTCTGTATTTTTGTTTATATATATGATCCTGCATCTGACAAATATGAAATGCATTACTCTGCATATATCCCATTCCATCTGACTAACTTCAAAATGATAATTTCTATTTTCATTTATGTTGCTGCAAATTAAATTATATATTACTCTCTTCGAGCTACATAGTTATTGCACGAAGTGCAATGATTGACTGTGCAAATTCTTTCAAAGTGTAAATATTTCAAATGTAAAATTTCAAAGTGTAAACATGTGAATATTCTTTCAAAGGAATATTTTTAAGTTTTTTGGAAATTTAATAAACAGAATCAGAAATTCAGAAGGGATGTCACTATGGGCACTACAGAAATCTAAAGTGTAAACTGAGATTATTTTAAGAATGTGCCACAAAACAAGAGAACCTGGAAGAAAGGGATAAATTTTTGGAATTCCACAACCTTTTCAGGTTGAACCAAGATGACCTTAAATACCTGAACAGATTTATCACTATTCAAGATATTGAATGGTTAATAAATAGGCTTCTCAATATCTAAAATCCCAGCCCAAATATTTACTAGTGAGTTCTTTCAAACTTTTAAAGAGGATCTACTGCCAATTCTCTGAAATTCTTCCAGGAATTTAAACACTCTGTAAAAATTCTATAAAGATAACATTGCCCTAGTACCAAAAGTACAGCTAAATACCACATACAAAAAAGAGAATTATAATTCCATATCCTTGGTGAACATGGAAGCAAAAATCCTCAACAAAACATTAACAAATAGTATTCAACAACTTATCAAGAAGGTTATACCACACATATTCTCTGAGATCCAACAGGAGAGATTCCTGAGTACAGATCCCTGAGTAAATCCCAAGTACTGCATTCTGTGGCTAAAAAAAACCCTAAATTAAAACAATTGTAACCATGTTACATAAACTATAATATTGTTAAATGATATTTTATGTAAACACCTTGGTTATGAACATGATTATGGTTGTGTTTCAGTCATAGAAGAGGACACACCCCCATCACAAATGCAACATTCCCACCACCAATGTCCCAAATATCCCTCCTTGCCACCCCACCCCACCTGTACTCTAGCCAGGCTTTCTATTTCCCTCATACATTCTTATTGTTAGGATAGTTCACATAGTAGTTATTTCTCTAAATAAACTCATGAAGTGCGCTGTAACTTCCAGACTTCCTTTTGTCTCTGAAAATTATTGCAAGAATGTCTTTCATTTTTCTTAAAAGCCATAGATGAGTGAAACTATTCTGCGTTTTTCTCTCTCTCTGACTTT